>JAQGAV010003439.1:0-12482 GCA_034691345.1 Phasmarhabditis papillosa | reverse complement strand
ATTTTTCATTTACAAATGAGGAGATTGACAATGCCTTCCAGCCACAATCATCCTCCCGAGCCTCGACCCTATTAAGATTTAAAGAATTAAGTGGATTTTGTTTTGTTTGTGTATTTTAAGGTCCTCGGAAATAATAAACCATTCTATTCTATTCTATTCTATTCTATTAGTCATATTAAGTCATTTGTTCCAAGGAACTGATAACATAGACTCTTGCAAAAGCTGGTTGACAGCGCCAGCGGTGTTTTGTATATAAAAGGAATGTACTTTTGAAGAGAGACGCTGCTCGCCAGGATAATGCGAGAGAACTTTGCATTTGATTAAGTTTCAAGTCCTGAATTCGTTTTCGGTTACCAACCGATGTGCAAAACACCGGGGTTCAACAGTTTTTACCTAGGTCTCTTGATGCAGCCTCGAAAAGCTTGTGACTTCATCTTTTGTACCGCACTTTCCAGAGCCTCTGCTTCCACCATACATTTTTGTATCTCATCCGCACAGTAGAGCTGACCTTCAGTCTGTAATTTGAATTTAGAATTTAAGTTACAGCTGTAATATTTTACATAGCTAGAGCACAGTTCGATTTATTTTTATATCTTTTTATAGGTTTAAATTTTTAAATGCATGCATACTCATACATCAAAATTCCAGGACCAGTTCTCAAGGTTCCAATGTCAAATTGGGCCCTAAAGAAACGTTGTTCAAGAATTGTGGCCTGGAAATTCGTTTTTACTGTTTCTAAACCCTTTTGAATAAACACAAAATATCTCACAATGGATATTAACTAAACAAACAGTGTAATTAACGTAAAACATAAATGCAAAATCTGTTCCCCAGGGTCCAATTATATTTTTCATTCGAATCTAGAAATATAGTCTCCAAAATGCATACCTTTGCAGATATTTTGTTTGGTTTTAAAATGAATAAGGTTACATTATAATTCGAATAAAATATCACAAGTTAAAACGAGGTGAAACAGCTGGAACTATTACAATTTTGGATAGATGGAAGAAACAAAGAATTCTTCGACTGGCTGGGTTCAGAAACCCGATAGAAGAATACACAACAAGAAAATGGAAC
This sequence comes from Phasmarhabditis papillosa, assembly GCA_034691345.1. Classification (NCBI taxonomy): domain Eukaryota; kingdom Metazoa; phylum Nematoda; class Chromadorea; order Rhabditida; family Rhabditidae; genus Pellioditis; species Pellioditis papillosa. The sequence goes on along the minus strand of JAQGAV010003439.1, from coordinate 11,405 downwards.
TTTGCTTCTAATAGAACCCAAATAAACCAAGATAGATGGCCTCTTAGAATAGCAAATCAGAGGCAGACCAAGAAACCGTTAAAGAGATGACTTTACAAAATACTTTAAACAGAATAGGATTATAGAATAGAATGTTTTTTTCTTTTCTATATATCAAAACACATAAAAAAACCTACACGTTTGGATAAATAAACGTCTTCAATAATTCTGGAAAGTTGATTATATCAATGTCACTGCAGTAATTTATTTTTGTGGAAAAGTCGGAAGCCTAAGGAATAGAACTGTTTCAGAAACCAAGAAAATCAAGAAAACTACACAGAAACAGTGGATTATGGTTTTGTTTTTGAAAAATTTTAACAGATCATGTAATTCTTTGTAAACATCTATATATTATACTACACAACATACCTCGCCTATCGAAATCCACACCAAAGCAACAGCAACGAGCCACATAATAACTAATATTAAATACGAATAACAATAAGTGTAATAGTATTCTGTATATCGTTGTCGTGTCCTAAATCCAGTAGACGTACTTCTCATTCACTGTTTTATTTGCCCAGTCACGCACTTCACCGTCTACAGTAACCTCGGAAACTAGTTTCCGTTTCTGGTTTTTAAGTGTTTCTTCGAATTTGTAGAGACACTAACTGGTAAGGGTGTAAATTGGAATGTTAGTTGGTTTTGAAAAGGGTTTCCGATTTTGCTATGATTCTTTTGCGGGAAACAAGGGGTTGGTTAAATTGTTTTATTTACGGTATATAATATGTTTCGGTTTTCTCTTTTTTTTCACAGGTTTCCGAATTCCCCAATATAAAACCGAAATTATAGAAACGAAATGGATATTCGCTTAAAAAGTCATCCAATGGAGAAGTTCGGGTTGAGGAGCTGGTGGAATAGACTCCTTACACTCACAGACGATCTGGAAGAGGAACAAAGCCGCGCTGGAAGGATGAACTTGGTTAACAACTTAGGCAAAACTGGATAAGATGTACCTGTAAAAACCAACTTCATTGGTACCAAGCTCACAATCAACGAATGGATCTATTACCAGACTTATATCTAATGATCTAATGAATCGAATCAATAATAATAATAATGTTTCTAAAAATGAGTCATAACTTTGCAAGCACTCTTACAAGAAGTACAAAAGACTTTCATCCTAGTAAATAGGTTTCGTTTCACAAAACACATTTTTGTATTCAACTGCAAATTGTATTCTCGCAGGTAATGTTTTAAATTAGGGGGCAAATAAAATTAGCCTACTGTATGGGATGGATATTGAATAATATAAATTCCGATTCCCTCATTACTGGCTTCAAATATCGTATTCCGTTTTTGTCAACCCTCTGCAAACCGAGTTCGTCTACTTTCTGTGTTTATTGGAAATATAGTGTGATTCAAGATGAATAATGGAGTGTTACTTGGGTATTTTAAGGAAATGTTGCGTTTATTTTCTGTTTTCGAATACATTCAGAGCCATTTTCAATCAGATTCTTTTTAACCCTCCATTATTTCTCTCGAATCAGACTATAAATTGTTCGGACAATTTAATTTTGATATCAAGGTTAGCCTTATAAATAAAGAGGGTCATATAACTATCCTCGCATTTTGAAAGACGAGATTCTTAGATTGGCACCCTGCGTTTACGAGAGAACTACCACCAAGTGATTGACCCATGTCAGGAAACGCTTGTGAAATGTTTCAATGAAAACAGAAAAGTTTGTTAAATAATGCAGTTCTAATTGAAATACTCAACAGAGTCAAACAAAAGTTGTGTGTTATGTTCATTAAGACGAAATTACAAAAAACAAAAAACAAAAACAAGGTAAATAATTCAAATTACAATTCGTTATTATTATTAATATCAATTAATATTAAGCTCTTATATTTCTATATTATTCACTTGCTCTGGATGCCAATCGTGTACATTCTGATCATGGTCGAGAACCTCTTGTGGTTTTATTAGAATCACACTGATGTTACCATTCTCAGAAGAATTTTTCCTTTTATAGATGACCTAAAAACGAAAAGAGTTAATTGGTTTAGTTTTACAAAATATAAAAACAAAGTATTAGTATTATTTGCATCAAAACATATTTGAAGTGTATAGTTAAGTGAGACAGTACCCTGTCCAAACGTGCACTTTTACTATAAATCGGGCAAGACTCTAAACTGATTCTTCTTTTAGAAAGCTTGCTACCGTAACCGCTAACTATGAACGGACATTGTTAATAAATAAGTAAAGAAAGGTTTAATATATTGAAACAAAAGTATATATGTATATATTAAAAGTTAATAAGTAACGTTATAATGTATAATAATATATATGTTGTTACAAATATTCCTTCGTGATATAGCCAAATAAACTTTCAGAAGTTATAATGGTATTCTTTGAAAGTTTTAAGGACCGATGGCCCAGTGGTTCGAAACTTGTCTCCTAGAGGTGGATGGTTGGAATCCCCATGGGAAGGAATCGTACACACTCTAGCTATTTACTTGTTTGTTTGCATCAATATAGACTATAGACTAATTTGTTTACATTGGAATCTTCAGTTTTTGCTCCATAAGTATACAGTTGCATAAAAGTTTTATATATCATATATCCTACATCGAAACTGACCGTAATTTCGTAGAAATTGAGATGCACCACATTATTTGTAAGCACCGTCGAATTGTCGGTTTCAAATTCTCGGAAGCGTACAAGTATTTGCGCAAAGTCGTGAAAATCCAGTCTGACTGAACCGATAAACCAAACGGCAGCAGTTGAACTCTGTGAGTTTACCACCTTCTGAAAGAATATATATACATTGACAGGCTAGGTACTTTATTTTTGCAATAGTTGATTTTAAAACTTTATAGCTCATCTAAAATTCACTACACAAAGTTAACAATTTAAAAACTATTATATGGTCTGATTCGAAAGTAATAATGGAGTGTTTAAAAAATAATCTCATTGAAAATGGCTCTGAAAGTATTCGTAAACCGAAAATATACGCAAAATTTCCTTAAAATACGCTCAAGTTACACTCCATTATTCCTGTTGAATCACACTATATTAGTAGAGAAAATAATAAACATAAATGAATAAGAACTTGACCGTTTTGCCAAATTTGTAACTGTGAAATTTAAATGTAATTACTAATTACCCACTTGAAACAGTTGAATGATCCCATCAGCAGTGAAATTCGATACAAAATGTCCCATTGATAGCACTGAAGGTGGATTGTCAGCCAGGAACTCTAAGGATCTGTCAGTCATATTAGGGTTCTCTCCATAAGGCCCTATGTAGCAGGTTGTGGTAGTAAATGTGATAGCGGGTAGTGTTTGGAGCATCATCTGGAATAATAAAATATGTTTAAATATTTTTCAATCTAGAATGTCTTGATTTAACATAGAGATAGTACACGAATTGTAAATACGTGACGGATCATGTTCTTTTATTTCTATTCTATTCCGGTGTTCTCAAACGGGCCGGGTCGGCCCGGAAATTTCAAATATTCTCGGCCCGGTGAGGAGACGATGTATCATCCAATGTTTTTTTCGTAACAATAGTTGATATTAAACTTTTTTTTTTGCTGTTTTCATGCCTGGACATTTTTTCAAAATTTGTCGGGAAAAAATTTGAGTATTTTCAAAAATATGGTCGGCCCATCGGGCCGGGCCGGGCCATTTTGAGAACCCCGTTATATTCTATGTGTTATTTTACTATGTCTAGCCTAGTTGAGTAGGTATCAAGAGCTACGTGTCCAGCTCTGTATCCTGGAGGAAGACGGTTTTAGATTAAACCAAATGTTTTTCGAACACGGCTCGCCAACAGAGACAATCGGATTGAAGGACTGTGGTTCTATTTTAAATATAAAGTTCAATTTTCTCTAGAACGTTTTAACCAAATCATTCGAAAAAACTCAAGCGCATAGACTGAGATATGGCCTTTCTAATGATATATAAATGAACATGAGTCCTTAATAAAATAAACCAGGAATTTAGCCGCAAGATTTCATCATTTGAAATTGCTCTGTCCCGTTGCCATAGGGCGCGGCGAGCCGTGTGAAGAATCCGCCAATTTCCCATTCTTTTTTATAACACCGCTGCTACCCAGTGACCTAGAGCGGAAAAGCCAGGGTGGGTGCTCGGACAGTTTTAGCCTGCCCGGGCAACAATCCACAACTGCACGGTAGCTAAAAACAGCCCGGACACCCACCCGAACCTTTCTATACTACGGCCACTGAGTAAACGCTATTATTATTTAATAGTCACCTCATCATTTATAACCTCTGCCATTTCCTCCATAAACTCTCCCTCACGCACATCTGCAGACCCGAACATTCTCCACATAGCAAGACATTCCAACTTAGGCACATCGTAGATACATTTGTCGAATTCCGCGTTCACTTTTCTATAATAATAAACTTGTCAATCTACCAATACAATTTGTTTTTGAAAACAAGTTCTTTAAAGAAACTTGAACAGGTGTACATTATATATTTCGATAAGTAATGTACAATGACAATAAAAGAGATAGTTTACTTTTATGTACTACAAGAAAGCCTTTCCACACTTATATATATATATATATATATTACAATTTTGAATACATTTTTTACATTGCATGGAGAATTGTTACATTTTTCAAGAGTCCTATACGCAAAAAAACATATTTATAACCCTCCTGTTCAAAATTTGGAATATGAAAATAGTTTAGTTCTGTAAGTACCTCCAATCAATCGACATTGACTTCAACATCTGAATAAATGCTTCATCGATTATGAGAGAACTAAACTCTATGTAGCAAACCGATTTAATCTAAAATACTATCATAATCGAATTAAGAAAAAGAGGTTTAATATAAAATTGCCACATATCAACCTTCCAGAACCGAAAAGGGTACGCCCCGGCATTCTTGAAAGGCTAGATAATATTCTTAGAAAACATATTTATTTTACTTCTTCAAAGCATTTTTATACCATTGCAGCTAACTCGTTAAAAATACTTTACATAGTTTTTGAAACATTCAATAAACATACCGAAGTGAGCACTTGTCTAACTTTTTCTAGTTCCAAAAGTTCTGGTGCAATGTCAAAAAATGAGTAAGACTCATCAAAGCCATAACAGTTTTTCTCCCCCGAGAACTGGGGAGAACGGTTGATCAGAACAGTTAGTTGCTTGTCCATGTGCACAAAATGTACAAAACTAAAAACAAGTAATATAATTTTAAAAAGAGGTTTTTATGACGTGGAATTATTATTTTTCAATAAAAAGTAGTAGGAACTAATTTATACAAGTTATATTTTTAATAAATTAGGTTGTAGAATACTAAGTTTGAAGTAAACAATTTGATGGAACTTTCGTTTCGCCCTAGGAATAGTCATATACGAAATACTCAATCCAATTTTTCTATATACTTAATATATATACAACATTGTATTAATACCCAAAGAACACTATAATCTTTGATATTACATCTCTAATATAAAACATGTTAATATTGTACTATTTAGATAAGTTTATTCTCATTTCTTTTTCCAAACAACAAGAGGAGATTACAATGCATTCAGGCCAAAATCCTTCCTCCTTATCCCCGACCCATGAAACATTTAACTTGTAATTATTTGTAAAATTAATAAATAAATGTACACAATCGGAGAGAATTTTACAATGAGTTTCAATACATATTTTCGACTGACTAAATTTGTTTTCTAATGGATTCTGATAGCACATATTGTCTATAAGCTAGACTCTCAAACAAAAGTACGAAAATGCAGACCAGCTCCTTTTACTTTACAGGTTAAACAAAGGATGACAGTGTCACCCAGCCACAAACAACCTTACGAGGTCAAATTAGTGTTAAACTAACTATTTGTTGCTTCCTATTTATTATTTGTCTCGGTAAAAAATATTGTAAGTCCTATTTATATATTTACTAACCTAACACGATCAACATCTATCCTGTCCAATTTCTTTTTCTTAATGATGTTGTTCACACTCGAGCACGTCTGACTCAGCTTTGCTACTGTTTCGAAGTCAACTTTGTTAACAATAGATTCCACCAAGGAAGTGGGCAATTTTTGGAAATTCATTCTAAATAATAAAGATATATAATAGATAATACAAAATAAAATAAAAGATATTACAATAGAATGAAAGTATAGCTATTTACATTAAGAATTAAGTACGTTGTATACATTTGGTTGCGGCAAGCTGGTCACGATGCATAACGCATCGAGGTTTATCACACTATGCAATCCTTTTTCACTTGAAAAAGGTTACCTATAATTAAGGGAACAATTAGTTGAAATATAAACCTTATTAAGTGAAAAAGATTAGTTGAATAGATATTATATATAAATAGAAAATAAACTAAACTGTAAGTTGGAACTAAATGAAAAATGCTATTCTGATTGGGCGATTACAATGTCATTAAAACTATAAAATAAATAAATTTAAAAAATTATATGAGTTATTCAGGTAGAACTGTACTCTATAGTCCATACATTCCAAACAAATTCCACTAATTTAAGGTTAAAAGATCAACTTCCGTTTCAGACAATTATAGTTATTTTACCGTCAGACATGCTTGTTTATGGATACAGAATGTTTCATTTGTTGAGATATTGGTGCTTAAACATAATCCGTAATATGTCTCCCTGCACGTATCCGAATAACAATTTGTATTTACATATAAGTTTCGCCGTCTTCTCACAGCTCTTCCGAACCGTGGAGGATTCTTTCTTGGAGGTCTTCGAACCATTGACCCCTAGCTTCTGAAGCAAATCTTCCAACCCTCTAACCACTAAGCCACCGCGACATTCCTCACAGTAATATATTTGGACCATCTGAAGACCTGGGTGCTTTTAAAAATGAATGTACTTTTGGAGAAAACCACGGCGACCGATTTTACATTCATTTTTTAAGACCCATCGCCCCGCTCGTGATACCGCGCTGGAAACCTAAGTCTTGAGATGGACTATATATTACAAACCAACAATAAATATCCCAATTTTTCTCTATCCCAGATATTCGTTCTAGAATATTTGTATTTTTATAATTCTGTGAGTACTTCTAGTGTGAGGTTATATTGAAATAAATTTCACCTCAACATGCAATCACCACTCCTTGGGGACATCCTTAAATTGTTGTTCATATTTCATATAACAACTTCAATTAGCTATTTGCAAGCAGAAAAACAATATTACGGTAGTTCAAAGTACTCTATTCAATGAAATAAAACACATTCTAGTTATTCAAATCTGCTATATCCGGTACAGTGGATTTTGACTTTCAGTTTGAGTTTAACAGCACAACAATACCGGTAAGGCAAACTATAGAAGCGATATAAACAACCAGGTACGAAGAGATACCGGTTATTGGCTATTCCATGTTAGTGAACACAAACCTCTCAAAGCACCGGCCGGGCCCGGCTTTTGGAATCAAAATTTTCTGCACCGCCTAGCTTAACCCACAGCTATTAAACCATGAAAGACTTCCAAACAATTTTCAACTGATCTACTAATATCATGTGAATTGGTTCTCGTATGTTCCTTTCAAATAAACTTCAACACTTGTCCTGTAGGTTTACTCTATCATATTACTATGATATAGTGATCCCCGAATATATTTGTGTTGCCACCATTTTCCCACAATTCCACTTCAGAATAAAACACAATTTGGCGAAGGCGCATCAGATTTCATGGTTTTCCATATAAACTGATACTTTCTGAAATTTGGCTGAAGTTTATTGGCCTAGCCTTGTCGGAAACGGCCGGAATTCGGCGTTTCGAGAAAACCTTGAAATGTCTTGAAGCAACTGACAAATCACTTAACTGTTGTGAACATTTAAGAAATCCCTTATTGAAATATACAAGTGCCCTCGACACTGATCGGAAATACATATTTTGTATAGAGCCAGGGGGCGAAACGAAATAGTTCCTGCAATAACTTTAGTAAATTAACATTACTTTTTCACAACATAACTGTAGCAAAACAATTTTTTCCTTTTTATACATCCTTCTGAACCCCAACTGACTTCTTTGAATTACATATTTTATTTAATTAGTAGTATTACAAATAGCTTTGCACAGCCTGTTTTCGCAAAGTAATTTAAAGAAGAGAAATGTTTCGTGTACATATAATCCGCCTTTCAATTACAATTTTTCACTGGTCTTTCTAGACGCATCTTTTCTGCCTTATATATATGATAGAGCAAAGTGTTCATTTGCTCCACCTAAATTCAAGGATATTGAATGAAGATCTTTGGTATCAAAGCCTAGATAGATGCACTTTTAAAGACGTTAGCTAATTTAATCTATTAAACTTATTCAAGTAAACTTGCCTGATCTTTAATGTTATTTTTAATTAGAAAATAGTCCGCTAAATAGAATTATATGATTCAAAAGAGTACGTGTATGCCTTGAGTAATATAATTTCACACAAGACTGGATTTGATCGAATTTCGCTAAACTTATATAAAAGTTAAGGCATTACCAATTGAATAGTTGTTACTCATAGACGTTGCAATATGTAGTCAAAACTTTTAAAGGTTTTTCTTATGTAACTAATTGAAGATACAGCCTTCGTGGAGTTGAACCTCCAATAAGAATAAGTGTTTTGCTTGGTTTGAATGATTCGTGTCATACTGTTGTTTCCAAAAAATTGTTTATTCCGTATTTCAATGTATATCACATGACGGGTGTTCTTGTTAATCTTTCCATCTTTGGGGCAGCTAGAAGTCGTTTTGCGGGAATCATAAGAGAACATTCAAGTATACATATCACGGTTGCTCAATCGGGCTTTGAACGGGGGGAAGGATCGAACCCACAACCTTTCCTCCTCACGGATTCATAGGCAGGCGCGTTTATAGCTGAGCTACTACGCCCCCGTACTACGTGTCAGACTAGAGCCTGTTAAATTCTCCATAATAAACGGATCCCGCTACTTAGAAGTTCGGCAAAGGTCCGTCCCGAGCTGGCCTTCCACCGTCCACGTGCATATCAGCCAGCTTTATTTTCGTTGTTCGACCTTGGTACACTCTTGACTATAACTAGGGAGGTCCAGGTAGATTTGAAATCTGGATAATCTGGATGAAATCTTAGTGTATTTTTATTTTTACTTTTTTTTACATATGTGCATAATTTACACTTTTCTCTTTCGTATGAAATAAAAATCTTTTAAAAGTGTCAAGTTTGCCTGGTTTGCCTGGTCCTCCCTAACTATAACCTCACAAAACGCAATCTATTCAATATTTGTTTCATTCTGTCACGGGTGCAAACGTATATTACTCCATTACGATAGCCTAGCTCGCTTAACTGAAAGTGAAACATTTGAAAAGCTCATAGCGTTCTTATTAATTCAACCAGATTTGAATACTTGAATAATATGAATAATAATATTTGATTAGAGATTCGAAACTCAATATGTATGACTTTTTCACATATTATATTTGAATAACTTTGAAACGGATTCAGAACTCAATACACATCCCTATATAACAAACTAATTATATTTGCCAACCGTCACACTTTTGCACCTGGGGGAAGTATATGTTTCGTCTATTCAGCAAAAACTCAAAACTTTCTTTTTACTTCAAACTAATTGACCTATGGACCATAGGTCCATTATAGTACTGTTTCCCATATAAAAATATTAGTCCTGTTTCCAAAGCAACCGTCACACTTTTGCACCTGGAGGAAACACATGTTTCGTCTATTTTCAGCATATTTGAACGTTTTCAACAAAATTCAGGAAACGTTTTCCATTTTCTCGTTGTTCTGCAGGCTTCGACGGAAAAGCACTTCATTCTGGTTCAGATTAGGATGTACTTTCATCAATATGGACAATTTGTACACAAAACACTGAAATTAGCACTTCGTTACGTACACATTATGCGATTGTAAGCAGTTGTCTCGATTTTTTGCTGAAAAGTCTGTTACGTTATTCCTGCAATATGCATGTTCAAGGCTTGACAGTAATTTCCTAGTTGCAACATGTCTGCAACGATAATTTCGACAAGCTTGCGAAACTTTGTGAAACCTAGTATTTATGTTAACCTCCAATTTGCTAATAACAATTGCCGACTTTTCTAGAATGCGTGGCTTAATCGTTGATTGCCTTCGTCTAGAATCTAGAATCGTCTAGAATGCGCACGGTTATTGAGAAAACCTTCTGTTTTAATCGTATATTATTTTCATGACATGGCAACCATGCCCACACTTAAATATTCGTACCTACTATGAACTTCTAAACTTTACCGATATGTTTCATGTAGTTTAGAATGCGATTGAACTCGGGAAATTTTAACAATTCCTTGAGACTTCCTTGGTTTACACTTTACACTGTTTTACACTTGCTGGAAAATAAAATTCTGCAAATGATTCCAGTCTTTATAGTATTTTGTATAACAAATGAGAAGCCCTCGGATCGAGCCTTTTCAGTATAATTTGCTAATGTGAAAGCACTCTAAATTTAAAATATAAAAAAACTGTTTTTTCTTTGATAATTAATCCTTTCATATATTTCTGTAGCATTTCGGCTATGTGTATTATCATAACGAAAAACGACTTTGAAGGTTACGCCGATTCTGAATATCGTCACGACCGGGGCGAGAATAATGAGGGGAATTGGAAAATTTGCTTCTGGAGGGCCGGAAATTGTTACTGTATTGTTACTGAAATTGTTACCCAACTGAAATTGTTACTGAAATTGTTACCCAACTTAAGTTGCATGAACCGTCACTAGTGGCATCATGTAGCCCTAGGCGAGTATATGTCCCCTATATGCGCCCCGACACCCGGTACCGGCCATATAAGAGAGTTTTGGCCGAAAATATAAAAAACCCCAAAAATTTTTTTTTGCTAAAAAGTAGTTTAAAACACTTCATGTGTGCTAAAACGCGTTTTTAAACACATTTGAGCGTAACTTTTTTTCGGACCTCCTGTGTTAAAAACTTTTTTTTTCTCAATTTTGAATCGTGAATAACTGGAAAGGTAGGAAATGTAAGGGGCTATAACTTTCAGGAGTTGTTAACAATATGGATATCTAAGCGTAGGAAAAATTTCAAGTTGCTGGGTATAAAACCGAGGTACATATTATCTGCCAAAGTTGGTCCCGCATCACGGGAGGTGTATCGATTTATACCGGCGAACTCATTTCTGGTAAGGAAAACAGGATATCTAGTATCGGAAACTTGTTTGAAATCGTTAAATTAGTATATATACAAATTAAGAGCTATTTAAATCCGGTGAAAATTATTGCCAAGTGAGCTACAGGCGAAATCTCTTCCTATAGTCCATTTATGGACCTGCAAAGGGGTCCATAAATGGACCTTAGGAAGAGAATGAAATATCGATTTCCGGTGAAAATTATTGCCAAGTGAGCTACAGGCGAAATCTCTTCCTATAGTCCCTTTA
>JAQGAV010003438.1:0-12483 GCA_034691345.1 Phasmarhabditis papillosa | reverse complement strand
CCGCTCGTCTGAGCCCCTTTTGCGAGCACCGCGCCAGCATCTGGTAGCTACTCTCCGTTCAATATTGTACTTGGCAAGTACGCGCGTGCAATTTTCTTGCAGGTGCGGTGTTAAAAATTCTAAAAATACGCAATTTACACTCCATTATTACTCTCGGCGCTGACTATACAATAATGTTAATCCGTAAAATTTCCATCAAAACTTAACTCGATCTAATATAGCTGTTACACTACTATAAAAATGTTAATCAATTACAGGGATTCTAGTTTTCTCTCCACAAAAAGTTAATCGGAACTAAACATATTTCCTTCTTATAATGTTTCTGTTTATCGAAAAGACTAAAAATCTTTTCTAGAGGTTTGACAACATAATTGACGTAAGTAGCTTGGCTGGAAATGAGATGTCGAAGCAGGTATAATCAGCACCGAGAGTAACAATGGAGTGCCACTTGCCTATTTTTAGGATTTTTAACACCGCACCTGCAGGCAAATTGTAGGCGCGTACTTGCAAAGTACAATATTGAACGGAGAGTAGCCGCCAGATACTGGCGCGGTGCTCGCAAAAGGTACTCAGGTGCTGACTATAGTTACTAGAAGAGCACTTTAAAAAGTAAATTTGTGTAGTCTGAATGAAGATTAATGTATGGAGTGTTAATCTTCTTCTCGTCAACTCTGGAAGATTTCGAAAAAAAATATACACCACCAACTCACATTCTAGCTAGATCTTGTTAGTCACCTCCAATAAGTAGTAGCTCAGCTGGTAGCGCGGCGGCCTATGAATCCGTGAGGAGGAAAGGTTGTGGGTTCGATTCCTCCCCCGTTCCAAGCCGGATTGAGCAACCGTGGGATGTATGCTTGATTGTTCTCTTATGATTCCCGCAAAACCGAATTCTGTAACCTGTACTGTGATCCTTGTATTGATAAACGGAATTAATGACTTTTAAGTCACCAGTTTTACTTATTTACCTAACAATAATTAAAAACTAAAAATCTGAAAAACTAATAATACTTTGTAAAAGTCCATAAAGAGTTTATAAACTTTGTATAAAGTGTCTTCTGTGTTTGTTTAGTGTGGTTTCTTTATAACATTAGTTTTATTATTTGCTCTTCTTTCAAATAGCCGCCTACGTGAAAGAAAACTAACATTAATAGAGATGTATAGTCCATCTCAAGACCTAGGTTTCCAGCGCGGTATCACGTTAAAAAATGAATGTAAAATCGGTCGACGTGTTGCGTTTTCTCCAAAAGTACATTCTCTTTTTATAACACAGCGCCCCGCTCGTGATACCGCGCTGGAAACATAGGTCTTGAGATAGACTATAGTATGTATCAGAAGCCAGGCTGCTAGCATAGTATCCTGGGCGAATAGCGTTGTTATATAAAAATGAATGGCAAATACGGGGATTTGAAGCCTTTTCTTCAAAAGTTATTGACTTTTATGTAATTCCGTTTATCTTATACGGTTGTTACATTGTTATTAACTTTTAATTTTGTAATAAATTATATTCCATTTCTTCCAGAAAACCGACTTCTCATCGTGAACGCAATGTGGATCTACAGGATTGTGGTGCTGCCGGCTCTGCTGCGGCCGCAGCCGCAGCCGGTGGGACTCTATGCGAAATAAACTCGAATTCTGAATAAATAGATCAGGACTAAGAAAAGGCCGGCCCGGTCCGGTCCGTTGCTCAAATTTTCCGCCCCGGCCCGGGCCGATTTCCCAAAGAATCGGTCCCGGCCCTGGCCGGTCCTAGTCTATTTGATATTTTTTAGGGGATAATCTGGCAATAACAATAAATAATGCAACAAGAATTACCTATTGATGTTTTTTGAGCTATTTATCGAAATATTCACCTAAATCAGTCGATTTTTTCATAAAAATTATCCCTGAGCAAGCCGACTTTTTGAATTTTCGGCTCCGGGCCGGCCCGTGAAATTCCCAGCCCTGAAAAAGATTACTTCCATGGATGTTCAGCCCTAATTACTTTCTTCTTCCTTTTACTTTAGCAAATAATTGGCTGCCATTGTTTAGAATTATTGTTGTGCTGCAAAGTTATAGCTTTTTCACACGTAATTTGGACCAGTTCCAATGGAGGTCTAAACCCGGCTGGGTCCAACAACGAAGCTACCGTATCGTGCCCAACGGCTAGAATTGCATTCAATTGATGATGGCTGGCCTAAATCTGTTTCTCTCTGTGTGATACGTCACGTTATACGTTATAGTTTATATCGGGAATTATATTGTTTTAGATTAACCTTTATATTGTAGTTTGTAGTTAAACCCTTTTATATATAAATATCTAATCTTTCTCCCTCGTTTTCATCTTATATTGGGAACCTTAGGACCGAAACTTGCGGTGAGCCTTCTGGATACAATTAGCGTACAGAGGCGAGCCATTCTACCCCTGAACCACCGGGCTGAAACAGTCAACGCAGGTAAAATTTTTTTGAAATTCCCGCCTAAATCAACAGCATATCGTTGACCCTTTTGTAGCGTCTGCTGTTAAACAGGTCACCTATTGGCATACTTGCTATCTTTATTTACTAATATATTAATAATAATATAAGTAATTTGCTATTTAAGTTTTATATTTTAATAATCTATACTATAAAACATAACTTTATTCTCTGAGGAATGTAAAGTATTCTAAAACATCAATAGGTCTATACAGGTTATAATAAATTTATTTTTTATGTTTTTTAGTTGTATTATTTTTGTATGTATTGTAGATGAACTCAAGCAGCAACTATATCTTTAATTTATTAACGGAAATTGGTAAATATAGAAGTCTTTGGTGGTTACGGGATAACGATTATAATAATGAAGAATTGAATAAAGAAAGATGGAAGATTGTACAACTAATATTACAGGATCGATTTCGTGATAAGAACATTGAATGTATCGAATTCTTAATAAAAGGCTATAGTCGATGGAAAAATCGCTTGCGGGTAAAGGACTGCGAATCTTGCGCTGGAGCGCTGATTCATTTGGGTTGCAGTCTAGTATCCGCGCTCCTTCGCAACAACGTCAGTATACCCCTGCAAGCAATCCGTCCGTAGACTATAGTTTATCTTAATAATAATAATTAATTTAACAAGAGAAATAAAACAATGGCGGGTAATATAAGAATAAAACGAAAATGTTTAAATGAGATTATAAAATGAACATAACTTTTAATGAAAGAAGGCAAAACGAAGAATTAATTTAAATATAAAAAGAAAATCTGTCTTGTATGAATTCAAAGAACGACTATTGAGTAGTTGTTAATGTCGGTTTCTTGTCGAGCCCAACTGGGAGCGGAGTCTTTTTTTTTGCAATATTGAGCTTACCTATGCCAGTTATCATATCTAGTGAGTAGTTATAATTTAAAAAAGCTATTTCAAATTCTCGGTGAAGGAATTTATTTGTAGGTACGGGGTTAAGACGAGCTTTTTAAAAGGTAGTTTTAAATGAGGGCTTCGGCTGCATTTGTATGGCACAGTGGTAGTGTGCTCTCTTTGTAGTCGTAAGGTCGCGGGTTCAATCCCCTATGGGGCAATTGCTTCTGCAAATTATATTTTTTCACAGTTCTGCGCTCTATATGAAAACAATACTCTTCCGTTTAGCACTATTCCTTTACTGAATTGTATTTTGGTTGGTATAGTCAGCGCGGAGACTAATAATGGACTGTCACTTGCGTATTTTTAGATTTTTAACACCGCACCTGCACGCAAATTGCACGCGCGTACTTGCCAAGCACAATATTGGACGGAGAGTAGCCGCCAGATGCTGGCGCGGTGCTCGCAAAAGGGGCTCAGACGAGCTTTGCATTCTTTACACTCCATCATTACTCTTGGTGCTGACTATAGGTATGATTTCGCGCACTCTATCAAATCGAAATTATAGTTGCACAAGTGCACCAAATCGTACCAAAAATCGAATTCAAAATAGTTCTGGCTAGGTTTGCCCCAGCGATGTGCGGAATTCCGCACTTTTTGAAAGATGGAGTTCCGCACATCCCTGATTTGCCCCGTACCCACAAATGCCGTTTACCCTTTTAAAATATCACGAGAAATTTTTACTATTTGATATTGAAAATTTTAGTGAATGACATGAAAACGACCTTCTTCAATGCAAAAAAGACGATTGCTTATTGTAAATCTATTGAGAATTACAAATCGTTAAATCAACTTGAATACTTTCAATATATGGTGGACTACACGGAAATACCAAAAGCCCCACAGAGGTTTGTATGATTATTGTGATTTAAAAAGTTATTTATTTTCTGTAATTGTACATATCACATAATAACTGTAAATTTCTTCTGCGCTGGGTTTTTTGCCATTCATTCCGGAATCTTCTGAGAAGAGACAACTCCTTTCTAACATTCAGTCTTCGGGTTCACGGAACATGGGTTAAGTAAGCTACGGCTCCTTTCTAACATTCAGTCTTCGGGTTCACGGAACATGGGTTAAGTAAGCTGCTGGTTTCCCAAGCCTTCTGTAGTTACGGGGAGTCAAAAAGCCTCAGATCCTCACGGATTCAGAGACCGCAGCTCTAACCACTAGGCTAAAGTACACGCTTAAGATGCACTTCGGTTTGTATGTATCATACGGAAAGAACTGTGTGGCGAAATTGCATGTGTTGGATAGAATTTGGCGTGAATTGCTTGTATAATAGTATTATTTATTTATAGAAAAGCATGTTTATACAAAACAAATACTAAAAAATAGTAAAAATCCATGTTTTTGAAAAAATCCATGCCCAGGGTTGGGAAAAGAGCGGCCGGCCCTTGTCTATTTCATATTTTTTAGCGGATATTCTTCAGAAAATTTAGTTTTCAGTGCTATTTTCTGGCATTAACAATACATAATGCAACAAGTTTTACCTATTGATGTTTTTGGATTCTATTTATCGAAATATTCACCTAAATCGGTCGATTTTTTCATAAAAATTATCCTTGTACTGGCCTACTTTCTTTCGGGTTCTTATTTATTATATTATAACTTATCTTGAGAGCTATAACTAGCGACCGGGACCCACCAAAACCCTTTTACAGCTCTCTGAACATACAATTTGCAGTCCGCGATATGCCTTCATATGAACAGCGGGTTACTGTAATCGGTACCAAATAAGAGAGGTGCGCGCGCCTTGCAGAGGGGGCGGAGCTGCCGGTTGCTAGCTATAACATTGACATGTCATTCGCATTGAATATAGTCTGTCTTAAAACCAATGGTTCGCGTGCCCGACTGTGGACATTTTCCTCCATTTGTATTAGAGCGCGTTTACCGCCAAAGCAAAACGAATAATGGGCGCGATAGTGCCGCTTAGGCATCCAAAAGCCTAGTTGCTGATTCAGTCTTAGTATACTATTTATTAGAAGCTAAAATATATACAAAAGTAAAGTATTTCATCCAGGATTGTAAGTGAGAAGATTTTGGAATATGTAGAGTCAAAATGATTGATATTTATATAATTTTTCTTAACTTTTCAGTCTGAATAACATAAAACAAATATTGACAACAAAATTTTGAGTAGACCGTGCCTTTAAATGATATAGTTTTTAAAAGGACACCCATAGCATGGCTCTACAATCAATATGTTATTTAAAACAAGACTTAAAAACGATGTCAGCAGATTTTCCAAAGGGATAACGCTTAGTTTTAGTCTATAACAAACAAAAGACCGCCGAGCGCGGTGGTATAAATAGCTTTCCGCAATTGCGTATTTGTCTTTTGCTGGACGTTATACAATCAAAACTAGTACAATAATATTCTTATGATAACAAACAAAAAATTGCGCATCGAAGCGTATAATGGTATTCCAATTTTTCCATATAACAGGCCGTTTTACAAACAATTTTATGGGCTCGAGGAAAAGAGGACACTTTTTACTCAATTTAATGGTAAGTACTTGGTCGGGGTGGTTATCCGGCCGGCACGGCCTAGTTTTCGACATTTCAGGCCGGGCAGGGTTATGTTTTGTTATTTTTCAATGAGTTCCTTGTGCTGAGAAATGGCTAATTCAAAATTCTTTTTCAAATATACCAAAAATTTGTTTATGAATTCATTGAAAACCAGGATGCTGAAGAAAAAGTCTAGAAAACCGGCCTACCCCGGCTTGGCCCGGTCTTTCCGAACCCGGCGGCCCTATTACTGTCCATAAACTGCAATCCAACACTAGAATACTTGCAATCATACAGGCTTTCTTCACCTTAATTTTTTCAAAAGCCTAATATTTATCAGGAATATACTGTTTCCTTGAATATTATACTCTATAAGATACAAAAGACCGCAGAGCGCGGTGGTATATTGGCTTCCGCAATTGCGTATTTGTATTTTTATGGATATGATACAAAATAAGACTAGTACAGTAATATTTTTCTGACAACAAACAAAAATTACGCATCGAACCATAGCGATTTTTGAAACTTTAAACAATACCGCAGTCTTTTTTGTTATCGACTATATCAGGAATAAAAATGAGAAATATAATTTTTAGTTTTAGTTTTTTCTACTCTGCGTAAGCCTATCTACAGGAGGCTTTTACCCCGCATTGTCTACATTTGATGATACTAAAGTTTATTTTTTTTATCATTCTGGTATGGCGGTACCTTTCTTATGTATATCTTTAATATGATTAGCAGACAAGAAATAAGTAAACGGCATTTAAAAGTTATTTATAAAGTTTTTATTTCCTGTAATCGCACATATCACATAATAACTGTTGATTTGTTCGGCGCAGGGTTGGGGTATTCATTCCGGAATCTTCTGAGAAGAGACGGCTCTTTTCTAACATTCAGTCTTCGGGGCACGAAAATATGGGTTAAGTAAGCTGCTGGTTTCCCAAGCCTTCTGCAGCTACGGGGAGTCGAACCCACAGCCTCAGATCCTCGCAGATTCAGAGACAGCTGCTCTAACCACTAGGCTAAAGCACCCGTTGGATAATAACTTATTCCTAACTTTCGGTACAGTTATCTGTTTTACTCTTGATATGATATGATTTTTCAGGATATTGGAAAAGAAGAAGAAATAACGAATGCAGGCCTAATTGTAAGCAAGCTATTACCATTATTGATGATTTGTGTAAGTTCCTTTAAATAATGAGCGGTCATATTTATAAAAAAAATATTCGAACTAGTGAGGTTTTAGATGAGTTATATAAAAAAATACAATGCCTATGCTGCGTACGGGCCTGCCCGGGCGCAACTCAGATGAACCGGTAATTGGCAGGCAGCTGGCAAGCTCAGAACTTAGCATTTCGAATAAAAAAATACCATTTTCACTGTGTTTGGCACTAACCCTTGTATATAATAAAAAAATACAAACTTCAATGTGTTCCAAATTATTAAAAGATATAAAGCTTTGGCTCAGCAAAAAAAATCCATAGCTAAAGCGTTGTTTTCAGCGTATTACTTTAGAAACAAATATAGTCAACACCAAGAGTAATGATGGAGTATAACGAAGTCAACGTTCGTCTGAGCCCCTTTTGCGAGCACCGCGCCAGCATCTGGCGGTTACTCTCCGTTCAATAATGTACTTTGCAAGTACGCGTGTGAAATTTGCCTGCAGGTGCGGTGTTAAAAATCCTAAAAATACGCAAGTTACACTCCTATTCGGGAAATTCCCGTGCATTTCCCTGCAATTGGTTGAAGGACTGTGTCGCGGTTGCTTCTGAATTGCCCGAACAACTCCATTATTACTCTCGGCGGTGACTATACAATAGTTAATAAATATAATAGAGTAGCTAAAACTAACTTGAAATAACTGAAACTTTCATCTAATTTGAAAACTTGAATCTTTAAAAAAACTTTATTAACAACCAGCACATAACTTTATGACTTCGCACCCTTCAGGGATTCAAGTACAAGGTGCCAGTATGATTCCATACTCTTGTATGTAAGTGATTACGGATACTGTTTGTGGTGAAACAGAAGAAATTTGAAAGAATTATTTCTTTGGGGGTATTCGAACCATTGACCTCTACGACTATATTATACCAATCGTATTAACTGTTTTAGTTAGGAGTATACGATGTATATAGATGTTCTTTCGTGAAGAAGCCCAATGATTGTAGTATGGACTTTACTTGGGACTTCTCACCTCATTGGATTCTGCTAATTGTTACTTTTTTAATATCACTTATTCATATGATTATCCATGCTCAAAAGGTGAGAAAATATTTAATTAGAGTAGTGCCCAGACCTCTCATCGGGCGGGGCCGGGCTCAGGCCCTCTGTGAGAGGTCTGGAAGTGCGTAGGCCTATATTTTTTAATTAAATTTTGACGGATTAGGTTTTGAAAATTTGGGGATCGGCGTGATTCTATGATGGGTGATAGAGTTGGGTTTCTGGGCTCGTTTTACGAAACCCTGGCTTCTGGCCCAAACGGACTTTCCGTTGAACTACAATCATACGTGGCGTTATATGTATATGTATGTTTTTAGTTATATGTATGTTTGTAGAAGCCTAATACTAAAAACATTTAACAATAGCTTATATAGTCAGATTCAAAAGTAATGAGGCTGTGTATTCTGCGTATTTCGTTATTTTTAACACTGCGCCTACTTGCATTCTACGCGCGTGATATCAGCAGATTGCAAACTTGCTTTCGCACTGCCTTACTCAGACAAAAAATATTATGTTTATATAATATTTTTTCTTTTAGTGGAAGGTTCCACCACCAACAACAAAATATATCGGAGTGATGATTACTGAAATGGTAAGAGTAATAGTTATGGTTTTTAATTAAGATATATATTATTATATAGTCCATTTCAAAACCTAGACTACATTGCGCCGGCCCCCTACGATGCGCGGTGTTGTAACTTTTGCCTTCAAATGTTCTCTCGCCCGAAGAGAGAGAAGACATTTTCCAGCGAATTTGAAGGCAAATTTTGCAACACCGCGCATCGTAAGGGGCCGGCACAATGTAGTCTAGGTTTTGAAATGGACTATAGAATAGAATTGAACATTTAGTGTACCAACTAGATAATTTATATCACTTTTATTGATATGTCTTGCTCCTATTATACTTTAGGAACTTAAACCTTTGTCGTGATACACGGCTCGCCAACTGCCGCAGTGGGATCAAAGGACTGTGCCCCCTTGTTAAAACTTAAACGTAATTTATCCAAGAAACCATGTATCCCAAAAAACTCATTTTCCTAGATTAGACTACGGGCTATGGAATAGTACCAAAATACTGTAAGTTAACTGTCAAATAAATCCAGGAATCGTGCACAAAGTTTTCAATATCCGATTTTGCTCTGCATCGTTAGGGCGCGGCGAGCCGTGGATGAAAGATCTTCTTTTGAAAAAACAAATATCTCAATTATAAGATTAATAGACTTTATGCATTTTTACAAATAATATAATCTTATTAATTCTTTTTTAGTTCAATCCTGTTCTGCCATTGATATTCTTCAGTTTCTTCTTAGGAGCTTTTACATACATTCGTTCGTTCTAATTTCTTACTTTATTGTGCTCATGGGATTCAAAAGACGAGCCAGACCTATCAAATGGGACGGGCCGGGCCCGAGTGATTGCCGAAAACTGACCGCGGTCCCGGCCTGACCCGGCCCTGCCGTGAGAGCTCTGGGAAAAGCGCCGGCCTAACCTGGGTACAGCTGTAATCATTAACAATGTCGACCCGATATAAAGTGTACTTTTGACAGCCCTGAAAGGCTTTATTTAGTATTAAATAGTTTAACATTATGCCTTTAATATCTGTTGCAAAATAGTTTTGTTTTATTGACTTTATTTTTTAATATTGAATTGAGGTGCAGGATCAGCAGGGAGTTCTAAAGTAGCTCATAATTTTGCTAGACTGGAGTATGGGGACGTTGAACCTAGTTAACACTTCAAGTGCCTAACTTTCGGGGGAATCATTAGACCGTTACTAAAGTTATTTTTATTTATATATTTATTATTATTTATATATTTATTATTATTTATAATTTAGTGTTTCCTATTTGGTTAACAGCTAATAGTCTTTATGTTAACTACACCTACTACATGCTTTGGAAGAACAAATCTACACTATTCCCATATTTCACAGAGGTCTGTTTTCAACTCAGAAAAAATGAAAAGAACTTGTAAGAATTAACAATATTGATTATGAACTAATTGACAGATATATTGTCTTTACAGATTTATAATTATCTCAAAATATAGCTCAGCGCTGATGGGTTCGGTCTAAAGACAATCTATATAAACCGTTTATTCCGTATATCAATATATATCACATAACGGGTATTCTTGTTATTCTTTCCATCTTTGGATCAGCTGGAAGTCGGTTTTACGGGAATCATAAGAGAACATTCAAGCATACATCCCTCGGTTGCTCAATCCGGCTTGGGGCGAGGGAGGAATCGAACACCGCTGACCTACTGCGCCCCCTACTACCTCAAACTATATAACATATCAATATTTAACTAACACTGTAAGTACTGAAGATCCTTCTGTAAACGTTACAATTTAATAATAGTATTTGATAAATTATATAAATTATATGCTAAACAATTTAGGCTCCTTTCACTTCCGTACAATTGCATTCCCAGTATGCACTTGACTTTGAGCTAATGCAATCAAAATCACCCGAAGAAATATGATACTAAAATTAAAATTGATAATCTTTGTAAAGAATGAAAAACTATGTTATACTTGTTTTTTATTAATTTGGCTAATAAAGATATTGTATTTTTATTTAAATTAAGCAGCCACACTACCTATATAAGAGTTGATCGACAATTTACAAAACTTATTTTTACAAAGAGATATAAATATGTCAAGTAGGGTAAGAATAATTAAGTACGTGAGGTTTAAAGAAAAAGTTTATTTTCTCTAGGAGTTTCTCTCAAAGTTTAAATATATTTCATTCCATACATATACAGTCAGCGCAGAGAGTAATAATGGTGTGTCACTTGCGTATTATAGGATTTTTAACACCGCACCTGCAGGCAAATTGCACGCGCGTAATTGCAAAATACAATTCTGAACGAAGAGTAGCCGCCAAATGCTGGCGCGGTACTCGCAAAAGGGGCTCAGACAAGCGTTGAATTCTTAACAGTCCATTCTTGCTCTTGGTGATGACTATACTTCTAACAATAATAGTTTGTGGAATATACCAGCCATGGGTTTCCCAGGTATCGCTGGAATCTCGTGTTCTAACAATTCGTAAGCCTATTCCTCATGTTTTAGTTATTTTATAGTGGAAAACGGCTGAGATGAGCAAATTTGCGGAAAATAAAAGTAATTTCGGAGATATTGGGTAGGGTTGTTGGCCTATGTGACTAGAGTGAATCCGTGAGGATCTGAGGCTGTGGGTGCCACTCCCCGTAGCTGCAGAAGGCTTGGGAAATAAGCAGCTTATTTATCCCATGTTTCGTACCCCCGAAGACTGAATGTTAGAAAGGAGCCGTCTCTGCTCAGAAGATTCCGGAATGAATGGTCGAAATCCTGCCTCGAAGAAATTTACAGGTATTGTGTGATATGTGCGATTACAGGAAATAAATACTTTTTAAATACTTTTTTGTCTCAAGTCTATTGGGATTTTCTACAAATGTAACTATTGGGGTTCAGTT
This sequence comes from Phasmarhabditis papillosa, assembly GCA_034691345.1. Classification (NCBI taxonomy): domain Eukaryota; kingdom Metazoa; phylum Nematoda; class Chromadorea; order Rhabditida; family Rhabditidae; genus Pellioditis; species Pellioditis papillosa. Next base: position 924 of record JAQGAV010003438.1, on the reverse strand, counting down.
AAGTTATTTCTTTTTAAATGTAAAAATAGATATGTAAGAACTTCAAATAGTACTATCTAAACATGTTTCCTTCTTTGCTTTAGCTGGTATAATCTTATGTAGCTCTCATAGTTTAGTATATATTCAGTCAACTCTTATAAATTTATAAGATAAGTAGTCGGGCAAAGTTTAGGATCAGAGATCTGCGGAATTCCGCATCCGCATTCCGTATGTAAAGTCAAATTTTTTTTTTCCGTAGAAACTACAGTTAATTGTTTCCTTTTTAACCCTACTATATTATCAACTATAGTCTATAACAAAGAAAAGACCGAGCGCGGTGGAAACATAGGCTTCCGCAATTGCGTATTTGTCATTTTCTGGACATGATACAAAATAAAACTAGTACAATAATATTTTCCCGATAACAAACAAAAAATTACGCATCGAACCATAATGGAGGTTTAATTTTGCCACAGAACGAGCGATTTTTGAAAGCTTAAACAACACCGCTCACTGCAGTATTTTTATTGTTATGGACTATACCATATCGATAAACTAAGCCAAGTATAAATTTAATAACGTTATAGTGTGATGCAAGAAGAATAATGGAGTGTTACTTGCGTGTTTTAAGGAAATTTTGCGTATATTTTCGGTTTTCGAATACTTTCAAAGCCATTTTCAATGAGATTCTTTTTTTAACACTCCAGTATTACTCTCCGTTCAGATAATACTGTTAAACGACGTACTTTTTCCATCCATTTGTTAGTTTTAGGGTGCAGTACTAAATGTTTCAAAGTATATTATCATCTTTGATTTGCCAACAAGCTCAGTCGGGTTTCTTCTTGAGTACTAAGTTGTTAAATTGTTGAAAACTCACTAGTTTTACCTCCCGGTCACTCATTTCATCATCCTATATTTGGTCTAATCTTTTGGTGTTCCACCATG
>JAQGAV010003437.1:0-12483 GCA_034691345.1 Phasmarhabditis papillosa | reverse complement strand
CCTCTTCGCTGACCTAAGCGCAGGGTGGCATGATTTTCAAACGACCGTAACTCGGCTTAAAATTATCCCAAAAAAATCGATCTTCATATTTCAACTCAGTATTACTAGCTTTATCGATTTAAAAATTAAAATTGACAATTAATTTTTGAGTAGACCGTGCCTTTAAACCATTCTTATCCTTCATGAATCTTCACTTTTTTCTACTCTAACTACATTTTAAAATCAATTTCAACCCCGAACAGGCCGTCAAAAACCAGGTTTTGCAACGATTTTAATTGATTTTTAAAACGAAAATAATGAGTTCGCAGGGTGAAAATGAAAGAACCGAAAATCACTCAAATATACATTTTACAAAACAATATTACTAACTTTTATTATTTATTATTAAAGTTTACCTAATTTTAAATTTCGTAGTTCTAAAAAAGCTTGTTTGATGTTCTCTTCAGTTGTTTAAAGGTCTACTAACCTCCCGTTAAAGGACTGTTCTCCGCGCGTTCAGTCCTTCAATTCAAAAACAAACAAAACACCAACTCCGTGTAAGCAAAACGACACATTTTCAACTTTTCGTTGGTGGAGTTTCTGATTTTAAGTTTATTAAGCGCGATTACTTGAATTGTACAAGAAAAGGATATCAATTCACACCATTTTACATTTATTTTTATAAATCGCCGCTCTCTGCAGGAGTATTAAAAGCATTTCAAAAGTATTTTATTTCCTGTAATCCCACATATAACACAATAACTGTAGATGTCTTAGGCGCTGTGTTTCGTCCATTCATTCCGGAATCTTCTTCGCAGAGACGGTTCTGTTCCAACATTCTGTCTTTGGGTGCACGAAACATAGGATAAATAAGCTGCTGCTTGTTTCCAAGCCTTCTGCAGCTACAACGATGAAGACATATATCTGACTATAGACTATATATAAGCTGAAGTTCGTTCATAGAAACTTCTTTTTTTTCCGGTATTAATTTCCAATATCTATGAATAAAATAAATTATTTTAGACTTGAGGAGTTCAAAAAACTCCTTTTTAAACGGAAACAATGAACAAAACATGCTGTAGTTCCATCTGTTCTAAATCCGACAAACAGAAATAAAACCATTTAATCACTGTCGTTTCTAGCAATTCCGCATTTTCTCAATTACAATTGGCGGCAATTTTCTTTCATTTGAATCCTCGTTTTTTACGGATTTCAATAGTTTCAAATCAGTGTTTAAGTGGATTTGTTAGTTCTTTATAAGAAATCATATAGAGACGACTTTTTTAAAAAGAAGCGGGCATTCTCGAGTACTTTTGGATCACGAAGCCGGCCCCTCTCTCTGCAGCGTACATTGTATAGGTTGTTGTGTCTGCGTCTATTCATTTCCTTTATTCTCTCGTTACTTCTCTGCCTAAAGAGATGTTCATTTTACGTGTATTTCAATCACTTTGTTAGATATAATAGATGGCTTTGTTACATAAATTTAAACTGTTTAAGTATTCTTCTAGTTATCTATTACATTAGACCTTTTAATAATAACTGACTGGTAACCGAGATGACCCCTGCTGGATCATAATTTTCGGCCGGCCCGGCCGTAGAATTCTTTAAAACAAATTGAGAACCCCGATAACCGCGAGTCTTTTGCGTATTTACTAAAGGTTGAAAGGAAAGTCTTAAGAAATTGGTCTCTTTCTTTTAAAACTTTCTTTTTACTTTCGAATTCGACTGTATAATAAGTTAGAGTTTTGTTATAATTGAATATCTCCATTTTCTTTTTCTTTTTTTATACAATTATATAGTCTACTCCAGATCGACACAGTATCATTTGGCTCCGGATTTTCTGTTTAGCCGGAATTCTCGGAAACTATGAAATAACCACTGGAGCCGGCTGGGCCGGGCCGGGCCTTATTTGTAAGATCGGGCCCTAGAACAATCTAGCAACCTCTAGCAAACTATTCTTTATAAACCTTGACTAAATCAGCTTTCGCTTGATAATTCGGTTCCACTATGACCCTTCTTTCCCTCGCAAATGTTCATCTGTAGTGTAAAATATGCATAACATTACGCTCTATATCAATTCTCTTTCTTTTATTATTCCCGAATGTTCCTTTACGTATTCTTTACATTTTCCTAACCGGCGATCAACAATCAAACCTCGCCGTTCCCGCCATAATCTGCATTTCTCCCGCTGCGTACCCGCATTTTCCGCCACCGCGCCTGTATTTTCTCGCCACCGATGTTTGTCAAATAAAAAAGAATAAAGAAACTACCGGTCTCTAGCCTTATGAGTGAAATTATAAGATTGTACGTGGTTACATATATGGAGCGGTAACAATTATTCGGTGGCGACTCGCCAGCCCGTTTCAGCCCGAAGTCGGGGCTCAATAAAAATGGGCCCAAACGCCCAACTCTAGGGGCAAGGAAATTAAAGACTTTGGTTGTTCCCTGTAAGAGTTACTTTCCAATATAACTTTAACTAGTTTATTTTTGTTCAAAGTATAAAAAAAGTTTATCATTAACAAAAGCCCTGTAGTATTAATACTTTCTCTTAATATTATAGTCAGCTACAGTATCTCATATTAATCATTATTGTTCATTTTCCCTCTAAAACCATCTGTCCCGTTTATTTCTTGTCTCTACTACCAGTTACCTGTAAGCCATCTGTCTATAACACTCACTTCACATTCATAAAACCGATTGATTTTATATAAATCCAAAAAGAACCTTCATTCATATATATAGTGTGATTCAAGATGAATAATGGAGTGTTACTTACGTATTTTAAAGAAATTTTGAGTATATTTTCGGTTTTCAATACTTTCAGAGCCATTTTCAATAAGATTCTTATTTTAACACTCCATTATTACTCTCGAATCGGACTATATAAAGATAGAGAATTTGTTCTTATTGTATAGTCTGTATTAAGAGCAAAGATAAAAGAGCAGTATCTAGTGAGCAACGGTGTTATATAAAATAAACTAAAATAGGTGGATTGGGAGCATTTAAAAGTACATTTATTTTATATAACACCGCCTCACTCTAGGGTACAGCGCTATAAACACAGCTCTAAATACAGAATATACAAATAGTTGTTCAACTTTCCTGGTATTTCAGGCCAGCCATCTTTTTAATTCCTTGCTTTCTAAGGTTCCAAAATCGCTTTCAAATCCACAATTCCGCCGGTTTGCCCGTCTTCTGCAAGTAGCCGGCGTGTTGTGGCCAGTTGTCTGTCCGGACTGAAAACAAGCTGTACAAACAATAAGACACACGCAACTACAAGCGGACACTGAGCCAATGCTCGCAATTACAGTAACCAAAATCACAACTGTTCGTTGCGAGACCCGTAAGGTAGTTGTTAGACCTTTAAGCCTTTTTTGTACTTTTGCAATCGACCGTAACGGAAAGCTCGCTCTTCAGTCTGAAAAGTAATCTGTTATTGTGTCTAGTTAACTTCTATACAACAAATTTATCTAACTATCTTACTTTTATAAAAATCTGCTCTAATACTAATGATGATAATAGTACTGAAACGATTATAGTCTATAACACAAAATACCTCAGTACGCGGTGGTTTACATAGGCTTCCGCAATTGCGTATGTGTTTTTTTCTCGACATGATACAAAGTAAAACTAGTACAATAATATTTTTCTGACAAGAAACACAAAATGGCACATCGAAACATATAATGGCTTTCTAATTTAGCAACAGAACGAGCGATTTTACAAATCTTAAACAACACCGCGCACTGCAGTCTTCTTTTTGTTATGGACTATAACTTTTTCTTTTTAAACTGCCTTTTTATAATCTTAATACATATAACAGACATGTATTCTGTATTAGGATATAGACTTATTTTACTTCTAATTCTCTTTTGACTCTTTAGTTATAAACTGTATTGTGCTATACTGTTCTCTAAATACGAGTTTAGTAACAAACGATAAAATTGAAATTAATTTTGTATTCTCAGCGACCTTCAAATATAGCTTACTCTTCACAGATCCAGCACAAACCTTTCCGTTTCTCGCCAGTTGGTTCCTAAAATAAAGGACTGTAATCCTTCATTCATCATTTAAATCCTCGTTAATGTTCCCTTCTGACATCACTGGCTCCGCCCCTTCTGCAAGTGTCGCACGGTTCTTTGTCTAACTGGTTACATCTCTCCATTATAGTCTTAACTCTTCGATGCGCGGCTTAAAACGGCCAAATCCGACCCGAAAATCGACGAATAAAACCAAAATAGTCAAGGACAAGAATGCTTTATAGTCACATGTAGGGTATTAGAATAATGGTAAAAGTTATTTTAGTTATATTTAACTATATTATTATTATTATTATTTATATTTATAATAACATTATTCTTCTTTTTATTTATAATAACAATATTATTATTAGTTTAAGGTTTTCAAGTTCTAGTTTAGACTTAGGCTCTGTATTAGTATAGCCCAAGAGCTAGATTTAAATGGCAGCACCCTCGGAGCACCCTCGGAGCACCCTCGGAGCACCCTCGGAGCATCCTCGGAGCATCCTCGGAGCACAGGTGTTAAATAAAAATGAATGATCTGTAGATTGAAAGATTGAATGCAAATCAGTAGAACTCCACCTCCCTCCAGGATACTGGGCAATAAGCCTATCTCTTGATACAGGCTAGCACGCTAAAACCTATAAATCAATATGATAATCAATTTAAATACTGTATTTTATTAGTTTTATTCTATAATAATACATAATAATATACATCAAAACCATTTTCTACCATTTTGAGTGTAAAACGTGATGTATTAAAGTTAAGTGTTTGCTTCTATAACAACTTATAACTCTTTATAACTCGAGAATGAGGATTCTGCAGTATTTTGGTCATATTCTCAATGAACATAGAAGTTATTGAGTTATTTTGTTTATATTCTTATATTATAACTCATTAACTTACAAAATACATTCGTTCTGTTAAATATAACCCATAACAAAAAGAAGATTACAGTGCGCGGTGTTGTTTAAGGTTTCAAAAATCGCCCGTTCTGTCGCAAAATTAAACTTCCATTTTATGGTTCGAAGCGCGTTTTTTTTATTTATTGTTAGAAAAATATTATTATACTAGTTTTGTTTTGTATCATATCAAGAAAATGGCGAATACGCAATTGCGGAAGCCCTTATATTTGTTATAGACTATACTAAGACATGAACAACCCTCCACTAAGCGAACTTCAAACAAGAACATTGGTTTATCAGTATTCGAGTCTAGATCTTTGACTCTTAACAAACCCATCTAAGATTTTAGAAAATAGAAGGCGGCACTTCATAAAATATTTGAAAAAACCCAAAGAACAAACATTTCTCTTCTTTTTAAATAATACACGCGGCACCGTAATTTAACACTCCACCGACGTCACCAACGGGTCCTGGCAACTTTTTGCAAATTCTGCAAATTCGGTAAACAATATACATTATTTATCCTCTGATAATTTATAGTTAACTTCCTTTATTAAGTTTTTAAGGCTTTCGAAACAATTCGTTCACTCGATCTGCGGGTTCCGTGCGCGTAATATGCCAGCAGGTACGGTGTTAAAAATATGGAAATACGCAGGTTACCCCGGCGGTATTACTATTGAATCCGACTATAAACCACCTTCCGATGCCAAGTTCACGATAGTTTTTCTTATCCATCGAGATTTCCCTATATAATTTCGTTTATTCTTATATTCCTAAACGGCGCCTTGTTTTTAATACCGTAATCTGCCTGACACAGTCCTTTGATTCACCGTTATTTTCTCATTTTGCCATTCATTTTAACATTTTATTTGAACCTAAAAACTGAGCCTCTCGAGGTCAGACAAAACAATGGCTAACGCCAGCAGAAGGCCGGTAGCGCGCATTGTGCCAGCCAACCTGCATAGTACCGGCATAATATAGGGTGATATACTTTGTAAACTATATTAATTAGAATATATTATTGCTTTTATTTATATATATTAGTTATGTTAAGTGTTATGAACTAAAAAATGTTCTATTAACTTATTTTATGCTTTAGTTTTAACATATTTATGTAATATTATTGTTACATTGGGCGAAAAGAAATAGTTATTTACAATTAAGTTACAAATTATTTTATTTTATTCTAAATTATTTAACAATATCTTTTTGTATTATTTGTTATTCTAAGTTTTTTATATATAATGCTGACCTTCTTGAAGAAGCATTCTAATTATGCGTTATACTGTAATATTTAACTCATTCTATTCCTTAAAACATTATTATATTATATAAATATCGATTTCTCATAATTTACAATCTCAAATACTTTAAGTCTAACATTTAAAACAAACTTCTATAGTTTTACAAATTTCATAAACAGCTCAAACCTTTCTTTTCCTTTATTTAAGCCACTTGGGTTCCCGCAACGAGATCCTGTATTTCAGGCTAACAACAATTCTACGCGGATTACTGTAGCCATTGTTTTCATCTGTGTTCTCAGCTGAGAAAAACAGAAAGAAGGCCAGATCGAACATTGAAACGAGTAAACAGACCGAGAAAAGCCGGGAAGACGCGGGAAAACGGTCAGTATCAAATGTAAGCGGCCAGTAGGGGGGCTAGTAGCAAGGTTATGGGTTGGAGGGGTTTGGAGCATGCGGAGTAGCATGAGGAGCGGCGGTGGTAAAATAGACAGGACAGTAGTAGCTGTGACGTTTTAAACTGTTTAATATAGTCTTACAAGAGTAGTACCCTAGATAGAAGTAGTGTTTTATACAAATGAATGTACTTTTGAAGTAAAGGATACCAACCCACCGACAGCTACTCATAGCTTTCTTTATTTATATAACCCCGCTGCTGGTTAGTAAAATACTTATAGAAGCGAAACTGCCTTACTTTATGATGATTACAATTCATATAAAACAATAACCGAATAATCTTTACAAAAACTATAATACTTTTTAAAAGTTAACTAACTCTTTTCAGATGGATTATTTAGAAGATTGGATAGACCGTGTTCTTTCTTGTTTTAATCGTGATAAACCAATAACAGAAGAGAATAAGAATAACAGACCGTCTATGTTAGAACCACTATATTTAATGGATAAAGCCACTGTTGAGAAGGAATTCGAGAAATTTGTGGTTAGTAACGGAATATAGAAGGAGTTTTGTTAAAATAGAAACCTAAAATAGTTTTAATATTTAAGTTTAACTTTAAATTACTCTACGAAATAAATAAATAATCGAAAAAGAGAGTATTGAATGTTAAAAACATATGTATATAGTCCTGTACCACTCGTAACAATATAATAGAATGGATTTCTTAGGGGCAAAACGGAATCTATTTCTAAAGCTATTATTTGTCAAAAGTTTTGGCCTCTCATTTGCAAATCATCTTTGGGCGCAGCAAACCTGAGATTAATAAGCTGCTGGTTTCCCAAGCCTTCTGCAGCTACGGGGAGTGGAATCCACAACCTCAGATCCTCACGGATTCAGAGAACGCAGCTCTAACCACTAGGCTAAAGCCCACATACAATAAAGAAAAAGAGATATTAAGTAAATTCATATTATTAATTTTAATGTATTATATATTCTAAAGTTAATTAATCTATTCAAGAGCGAACTTGGTTTGAGTTCCGAACGACAGTCAGAAATGCTTGAATATTCAACGGAGAAGAAAATAACAATGTTGGCCACACAGAGTGTAAGTAATAAAAAGATTATTATAAATAAAATGAGGCACAACGCTAGGGGAATAATTGCAGAATACTGGCATAATACTGGCATAATACTGGCAGAAAACTATTCACCTGTACAATAGCTCTGATTCCTGAGATTGGGTTATTTTCTATAATCTTTGGTTTGCTTTATAAAAAATATAAAACTAAGAAACAAGTTACCGTAGTCAACAAGTTACTAGGGTTTACCCGTAAAGGTAAGAGTTACCAGCGGTCGCGCAAAAACAATACTTATAACATTTATATTCATTTTGTTTGGTTACGGGTAATATTTCCTTAGATATAAGACTGTATGCCTCTGAGATCGCCTCTGGTCTTCAGCAAGCCAGAGCTGGTTACCGGCCCGGCCTGAAATTTTGAAACCCAGGCCGGGCCGGCCGGATAACCACCTCTTCAGCAGGCCTATCGAACAATGAAAACATAATTTTTACTTCCTGGCCGGTCTGGACCCAATTACAAAAACTATTTCTCGCCCGGGCTTTGCTCCTCATTTTTGGGCCGGCCGTTTCTAGCCCCATTCTACCGTCTCATTAACAGTTTATCCTATGCAAATATGCATTTGCACTTATTACAAAAAGAGCGCTCTCATGATAAATTGCGCTCTATTCTAACATTTTATTTATTTATTTTGATAGACCTTTAAACCGAAGAAGCGAAATTCACACTTAAAATACGCGAATCTAAACCTCACGAACTTTGAATAAACAAGCTAAAATTGCGCATTTTTCGCGGCTACCTTTGACTGCGAGGCAGCCCTTCTGTAAGGCTGTTTGGATGCCCTTTCTCGCCTAAAAACAGCCTTCAAAGGCAATAAATTTACACATTCCTCGCTTATCAGAGAAAAGACATTTTTATTACTAGAATTTGTATGTCCAGGAGGTTGTTTTATGTTTGTAATGATTGTAGAAAACTATTTTTATTATCTGCGTTTTATAAATTTACCGCATTTGGTATGAGACCGGTGTAGGGCAGCCAAACAGGTCTGATCCGCCTGAGTTATGTATTTTTTAGTTTCTTTTGCCAGGCCAGGGTTCAAATGGTCTAGAGACAAGAGGCCTATCCTTTTATTAAGGACATTCTTTATATTGAGTCACTTATTAAAGAAGAAGCCTGTTTGTTAACCCTTATTCATTGACTATTTATATATTATATAAGTGATTATATAACTTCTTTTTTACAGGGTCGTTTGGTAGATGACGTGACACAGTTAATATCTATTCTAAATAACATAGATTTTATTGACGAAGAAGAGACTTTAAGTAATCTACAACATTTAGTTATTACATTAAGAAGTCAACAAGAAAGGTTAGTTTAAGTAATTAAAGAATAAAAAGAATTTGTCTTCCGACTAACAGAAGCTTCTTAATATACTAGAACCGATGAACTTAACTATCTAGGCTTAAAAACGGACCGAATTAGAACGATTTTGCAAAAAGTGTTAAAGTGTACAATTTTCTGATACTTTCAATCAGAGCTATTAAACCGGCCTGGCTTTTCCGGCCCTGCTAGGCCCGGCCTAAGATTTGGAACCAAGGCCGGCCCAGCCTGTTTAACAGCTCTGCTTTCAACTGTGATTACCTTTTATGCCTAGCGGTGTCTAGAATATGGCGCCATAGTGTTAAATAAATAAACTACATATTTTAGTATAATTGTGTACAGTTGATGAGTTTTCTTTCCGGACCACCCATTCTTTTTAGTTAAATATTCTCGCAATGCAGCTTCTTTAATGCTTTCTTGCAAATAAATGCTAAAGAGCAAATTCAAATTATTTTAAGTCTTCAATTATAAGTGAAAGTACCGGCCTTCCATTAATTTTTATCATGCGCAATTAGTACAGCGCATTATCCTAATGAGCACCGATTATTTTTAAAAATGAATGGCGAATCGGTAGATCGTGAACCTTTTCTTTACAACTATGCTCATTTTCATCTAATACCGCTGCTTCCATAATCTTTATAACTCAAATTTTGTAACAAATTTATTATAATTTGTTAATTCACTCTAAAAATGTTTCCAAATGTATTCAATTTATCCATTTTACCCCGGATTGCGTGTCAAAATCCCCTCATAAACCCTATTTTTACCGCTTTTTAGGCCATAAATTACGGAATTCTTCGAATTAGAGCGTACAATTTGCTATGCATGTTACAGTATCTTCGAGCCATCTGCTCCAGTCGCAATTTTTCATTTTTGTCTCGCCAAAATCACGCGAAATTTCCATTTTAAGAGCGCAAATGGACCGATTTATCTAGATTTCAGCAATGGCAACAATTTTTGTAACGCAGCGTCTATTTTTATTAGTTTTTTATTAGTTTTTTATTAGTTTTTAGCCATATTTGGCCAGGTTAAATGGACCTGAACGTATGCGAATTTGCATTACAAAAGGCTGTTTTGTGTAAGGAGCCTTATGGCAAAAGAATATAGTTTTTAAGGAAAGCGCGAATAGTCCGCACTGGCCCGGCGGGGAACCTGCCGGAAACAAGCAAATTAATTTTAAATTTTGTAACCGTAATGAGCTAGATTGCTAAAATCTATTGCTGTAGCTACTAGACATGTAGCACGGTATCATAAAAGACAGCGGTGTTAAATAACATTGAATATATTTTCTTTTTTTAACACTATTGCTCATCTCTTGCTTTAGTTCTAGAACACTTTTAACTTAATTAATTATTTAAATAACTCATTAAACATATTATAATAAACCTTTTGTATTTTAGTTTTGTGGATCACTTCATCAGTGACAACGGTGTCTCTCTACTAACTACAGTACTTTCTTCCTGCCATCTTCGGCCGTGTCGGGACCATTTTGTCATTTTGGTTCTTTATGCCTTTAGAGCACTACTTAACTCAGCGGTAGGTCTAAATACAAAAAGTAATGGCTTATCTCATGTCTAAATGTTATTTATAATAAACTTCCTATTTAATAGTCAATAAGAGTCTTTTTAACGAACTATATAATATTTCTTATAGCTAAAAGTAAAAGTATTTATACTAATAATACTTTACATTTTATGTTTAATTCCCTATTGCCCTACGTTTACAAAGAATCTTCTAAACACACCATAAATCATACAAAAAAGTCACTTTTCAACAGGCCACAAACCTGCAATTAAGCGGCTATTTTTGCCGATGATTTGGCATTAAATCTTTTGGCTGAAAATGGCTAGTTTTAGTGAAAACAAAAGGTTTTTTGTTATGTCAAAGTTAAATTTCCACATTGGAAATGGTCCCGGAAGTTTTTTAGTTACTTAATACCTTTTGATATCAAATTCAGTTTATATAGCAAAGGTAATCGATATCTTTAAATTTGTATTAAAACATTAAAACTTAACACGGCCCCAACTAACTATAGTCTATCTCAAGACCTAGGTTTCCAGCGTCGTCATACCGCTCGTCAACCGCGCTGGAAACCTAGGTCTTGAGATAGACTATACCTCCCTCACGAAAATAACACCGCTTCTGCATTTCTGTCACCGCTACAGGCTTCTTTTCGATTTTTTGCGCCGGCCCCACTGCTCTTTTTTAAGGTTTCGACCGTTTTCTACGCAATTGCGACCGTTTCGTTTCTGTTTATGTTTAGGCTTTAAAAATGATGTGCGGAACGGCAAACAAACAGATTTTAGCAGTTTTTGTAACATAAACGGAAGAGATGGAAAACAATGCAGATTCTATTATGTTTAGAAGAATTTAAAGAGTTTTAAACTTTATTTTATATTTATATTTAATAATTGGTTGAGATTTGTTTTTAATATATTTGCTATACTCTTAGTAGGTCAAAATGATAGTGGATCCCCACAACTTTTAAACTTAGAATGCCTTTCATAACATATTCTTATCATTTTTGGATTTATAAAAGATCTGATTTTTGTCTTACCAGCCATATGAAATTATTTTCTAATTAAAATATATTCTTACAAATAACTTATGCTTTAATACCATTACACATTTTCAACAAATTGTCCTAAAAACTAACTTTTTATTCATTTATTAAAAGATATTTAAACTCATATTCCTAGTGCTTATACCTATCACAGAAAAAAGCCGGTCCTTTATCTTCTTAATTAGAGCTAGTCCCCTTCCATTCCCTTATGATTACTCCATAACTGCTCTTTTACCATCGCTCCGCCCCTTTTGACAGGTTCACCCTAAGCGAGTTTTCTAATACAATTCTAACACATATGCTGTAAATAAATATAAGAATAAATAAATAAACAAAAAAGATGTAAAGAAATCTTTTTTTGTTGAATAACTATTGTAAAACTATGCAGATTTATGTTTATCTATAAATTTCAAAAAGATATATGGAATCAATCACATATGTCTGCACCAACAGTGGTTTTCACGGGCCGGATCGGACACTTTTCCAATTTTCGGGCCGGCCCCGGAAGACGGTAACCTTCTTTATTCCACCTACTACTTGTGTTTGCTTGTTATATATCATATTACCAGATAGCTGGCACAATGCCAATTATAGACAGATATGTGTAAATAAAATAGAATGTAAGAATATAATATGAAAAGAGTGTTCATATAGAATTTATATAACAATTACCTAATAACATATTATTTATTATTGTTAATAACTGTTTATAGTATTATAAAACAAACTTAATAACATATAAACTTCAGTAACATATTCATATAGTTGTTCTGGAACCTTCGTACTGTAATTTAAACCAACAACAAACTTGTTAAGTAGTGTTCATAACCTCGACGGCGACGGCGACGGCGACGGCGACGGCGACGGCGAGGTGTGCATAACCCCAACGGCGACGGCGACGGCGAGGGTAACGGCGACGG
>JAQGAV010003436.1:0-12486 GCA_034691345.1 Phasmarhabditis papillosa | reverse complement strand
GGCCAATCTTCGTCCAGTGTGCATTTCTAGCCGGCGGGCGCATATACTGTAGCTTCGTTGCGGGACCCAAACGGGCGGTTCAGACCTTTATGAAACTGCTCTGAAATACGTGCGAAAAACATGTAAGTTTACAGCACATTCCGGCCCCCCGACAACGGTGGCGTCCCCGGCAGTCTTCTGAAACTGATCCGGCGATTGGCTTTCGTTCTCCTGACATAACTGTAACCCAAAGTGTGCCTCAGGATCTTATCTTTGATCACTGAGACTCCTTTAGTATTTATTCCCGAATATTCTTCTTAGTTCTTAAGTTTCCCCGAGCGTAGGTCCAATAACTCCGCGTGGACTGTAACTCGGTTCTCCTAAGCTATCTATTTTCTAATAGATTCCATTACCCAAGCCTCTCTGTAGACTTGGCCTATCTCCTCTGAATACCCAAGCCTTTCTGTAGACTTGGTCTATCTCCTCTGCCATCCATAACTGCTTCCGATATACTCTGCGAAGCGCAGCGTAGCGGGCTCCGGCCTCCACAACAAAAGAAAAAAGAAGGGAAAACAAAGTTGTACCTTTCGGATTGGTCAACATTTGCTCCCATGGAGATGAAGTTCTGCTCTGTAGTTGCTTCTGCTTCCTCCATAAAGTTCCAGTAAGTTCCATAGATGAAAAAAAGAAATAAAATAGTGTTCCAATTAAGGACTCTTTTCAAAAATAAAACAAACTGTTGCTCTCTCTGAGTCTTTTGAAGTTTCTGGCCGTTAAAACAGCATCTTTTCTAACACTGATGTAATCGTCATTCCATCAGTGGTCTGCCTCAAGGGTCTTTTATCGATAGCTGCTTCTATCTAAAATACCGAATAAAAATTTCCCGAATACTTTTCTTCTGCTCCAAACTGACAAAAAATGTCCTTGACTTGAACCGAGATGGCTATACTGGCTTCGTATACATCCATTTCCTTGCACATCTCCTCTGTGGTCCAAGTATTGCGGTCCGGTCGCGTAGCGTGTATTAGCAATTGTCCATTGTTTATACCCGCGTGAGCCGCGGAAACGCTATTCTGGTAGAAACCGACCGAGACATTTCAATCAGCAAGATGCCCAAGGTAGTTTTCATAAGGATATATTTTACTAACGCCAAATTCTTCAAAAGTTTTGTTTTCTACGTTTCAGTCAGTTATATCTTTATTTGGCCCAAACAAAAGTTTAGCCTTATAGAGTGATAGATTATTTGTAAACGTACAAGCCATTTCCCCATAGTTTTTGGGTTAATTGAGAATCCCAGTAAACAGAATAGTAAAAACAGAACTATTCAGAAGGTGGTTGCGAACGTTTTCTTCTTACAATAGTTTTTTTTCTGAAAGTCTCGTAAACTACATCATCAATAAATATTAACGTTTCTTTCCTACATTGAATAATATTCTATTCCAGGACGCTCCCATCCTAAAAGTCACATTTGCCGACCGCCGGTCCAGGTCTTCGCGATCCCTATCGGACTTGAGATGCAATGATCTCTTGTATAAGGGATGTTGCCTCAGACCACTCAAAGTTAGCTATAAGACATCGAACTGATAAATCCAACTGAAACTTATTAGTATATGTTTTAGAAATTAGTCGTAGGCTCTTTTTAAAAGGGGTTAACTGTAATATCCACGATGTTATGTTACACATCCAAGCTTCCCCTTAGCTTGGGTATAATCTTATAGGTTAACAGGTTCTTAATTCATAGGTTTATTATGTCCAGCCGGTCTTGGTGGCTGTGTGTAGCTAGTGGGTTGCATATTTACAATCATAATGGGCGGTGCCCACGTAGTAAACAAGATAGTATAAGAACATAAGAGTGCACACAGACATTATAATAGATAGTGAAGCGTAGGATATAACAGTGGAAAACAAATATGCGCCAAGCGGAGACGGCCCGGGCTGGGCTGTGATTGGAAAAGTTGTGCCAGGGACTTTTCACAGTGTTGGTATTGATAATTCTTTAAAGCTTAACTATGTCATTTCTCAATTACTATTGCAATATCAATACTTTTTCATGACCCTGTTCCACGGTTCTCGGAAAGCATAGGCTCAGGACAGGCACAACAGGTGGAAAAGTGGGTCACGGTCAAGTGAAACGTGCCGATGGCCTAAAATTGGAAGCGTGATACCAAAGTAGTAAATAGGTTCAATTAATAATATATACATAATTTAAAAAAACTTATTAAACTGTTATATTCTATTTTTATTGACTATGTATCATGATCATGCTATAACAAGGTTTATTCTGAATCAAACTGAATTTTTTTTCATGTACAGTTATCATAAACAACAGTGAACTTTTCAAGATTTAGTCAAAATTATAGTGAACGGCAAAATCGGTTTACGGACATTTTCCTCCCGCACATTAGTATTAGAGCGCGACCTACATATTTCAAAATTTCCTCAAGTACAATCCTGGATGAAATTCTTTACTTGTGGATAATATGTAGCTTTCTAATAAATAGTGTACTAAGCCTGAATCAGCCACTAGGCTTCTGGGTGCCGCCTAAGCGTCTATATCGCGCCAATTTGTATAGTTTCACTTTAGCTGTAAACGCGCTCTAATACGAATGGAGGCAGCCCTCAAAATTCAACTATTCCCGCTGGGGCGCAATATTCGCTGCCCCTTCATCACATACATTTCGTCCGTAGACTATAATAAATTCTTTACTAGAATGCGTTTCTCCGATTTGCCCAATGAACTTCAACTGGCTGTTGTGAAATCCTGTGATCCATTTACTCTCGATAGTCTGCGATTTGCTAGTAAAACACTGGTAGCACTGACTAAAGACATACCCAGAGATAGAAATGCACTGATGTCATTGAGGTATGTAATAAAAACTATTTTATTAGTTCATAAGTTACTGATAAATAAGAAACATAGTTGTATACTGAAAACAAAACAAAAATAGTTTAGAAATAGGCGTTCAGGCTCAAACGAGCTTCAGCAAAACTAACTTTCGGGCTTTGGACCGAGCTCAAGCTCAAACGAGCTTCAGCAAAACTAACTTTCGTGCTTTGGGCCGAGCTCAAGCTTGTTTTTTGGAACCGGCCCAAACTAGTACAAGTTTACACAACGATAACAGTCTTTACGTTTAGTCTCGAACCGATAGTTAAAGACGAGAACGTCGAAGATGGCGGAAGATGGTGGAATGAAGCAGAAAAGTTAGTTTAGAAATAGATTTTTAACCCTTATTTTTAAGATGATATTTCTTTTACTAAAGGGGCTGACCAAACTACATAATAATATATTCCAAACACATTAAATACTTTTCAAAATGTTAGAATGAAAATGTTAACCTCTGAATGCTGGCAAATCCACAGCTTATTGTTAAACAAAGCTTATTGTTAGCGTGATATAAATTTAACTTTTAGCATGGAAGATCCTATAAAAATAGTAGAAACATCTGTGGATTGGAAACAAAAAGTTTATGTCTTTCCATTACTTAGGATGTTCGACAATTATAGGTTTATAGATGTGAGTTTTAAAGATATGTGATCTACTATAGTCTATCGCGAAAGCTAGCTTTCCAGCACGGTATCATAGGGGGGCAGGGTTGGCTGGCCTTCCTATCAAAACTTCTAGGCCCGGGCCGGCCCTACTAGTAGAGACCGGCACCCCCTACTTTTTTTCTGTAATTCGCTGAATAGTTTGATACCAGTGGTTTGGCTAGACTATTCATATTACAAAACTGAAAACAGAACAAAAAAAGATCCGCCAAGATATCATGTCGTGGTTTGCATTTATAAGCAAAGTGTGTACATTTTAAATGTGGGCGGAGGCTCAAAACTTATAGTCTGTTACATGAGCTAGGTTTCCTGTGCGGTTTTATGACGGAGGGCGGTCTTATAAAATATTATTTATCTATTTTTCGAAATAACAGATCACAGATGTTTGGGGCGAATATGTGACACAAAGGGACATTAGGAAACAGGAAATCCATGACAAAGCACGTAAGCTACACAGACCCTCCAACTTGGGCCCGGGCCGGCCCTGAAGGTAAAAATCAATAAATATATAAAAAAAATTAAAATTTTACTTTAAAAAAAAACATTTTTTTTTCTAGGAAGCATTACTAATCGATATATGTAGGTAGTACTAATTTCCAGATGTTGTTTTTTGCCATAGACTATCTTTTCCATTTCCATAAAGTTCATCGAAGTGTATATTTTGATTGATTTTTGACTCTTTTATTGGGCCCGGGCCGGCCCGGCCCGCTGGAGGGTCTGTTGTACATACTATAGTTACAGACTATACTAGACCTCCCAGACTAGTGCTATTTATATCCACATCCCCACTTCCCGGTCGTGTTCCGATTGCTTCCGGTTATTTTTCAATCCCCCACCTCTTCTCAATTTCAACACCGCTCTAGCCGGCAGAGCGGTCGTATAATTGCGTACTACTACGAGCATACGCGCGGTGTCATGCGAAGATGCAGTGTGGCGTTGTGAAAATTACATTCAGAATAGATGTGCAGACCACCCTTTGTTTAATTAAAGAAATGAAACCACACCGAGAGCCAAATAGGGAGCATTTTCAGTTAGGAGAGAGGGAACGATTAAAATAACCAGGAGGTCTTGTGAAATATTTAGTTAAATGAAATAATGACAGATGTTAGGTGGGGTTTAGGGTTAATTAGTAGAATTTGGGAAATTGGAGGTCAAAAAAAAAGTATCTCCGGTTGTATATTGGGAATACGTTTGTTGCGGCTGGAAGAAAAATGAGGAGAGTTAACTCTAATCTGTAGTTCGTAACATGAACTAGGTTGACGATGTAGTATCATGTGGATGCGCTGGAAAGAATATCTTCTCATTCGTCCATTCTTCTATTTGCTATACCAATCTTAAAAACATTTCACCTTTCCTGACAGAAACATTCCAAAATTATTAGCACATACCATATAAATCACTTCTAATTAGGAATTCTATTCTCAAGACCATCTTTTAAAAACTTTGTATTTCCCTCAAATCAATTCAAAATTCCTGCACTTCCGACAGTTTTATTCAGTATACATTGTAAACTAATCAATGTAAATTATGTATCCGTCCGTATGTTCAAAAGGACGACCACCCATTGCCTTATTAGGACCACCTGGCATCATAACTAGAATACCACCCTCACCCCCCTCAGATAAAATGGGGGGGGGGGGGCTGGTCAGTGGCAGCCTAAACCACGCCCTCTTTCCATAGAACACTCTGCTGACTGCAGGGGGTATTAGAGCAATTGCAAGATTAGAATATAGTCTATGTCTTGTAACATTTAATTCAACTAGGCACAGTCCTTTAAATTCTCAAATAAAATGCCGTTAGGGCTTTTTAGGCCATTTTGGGCCGTAGCTACACTATTCTTAGCTATTTTTATTCAGTATTCTGTTTCATATTCACTAGTTTGTCACCAAGGATGTCCTGTAATACATCCAAATGATATTATTTGGCTCCGCGGGCGGCCCTGCTATCATCCGGGCCAGCCCATTCTACCGTATCCAGTAGGATCCGGTCAGGACCAGTCGTCCGCTTTAAAGGACTGTTTTTCGACTTCTACCGTAGTTGATAGTTTCCGATCAGAGCAGGTCTCTCTGCAGGATGGAATGCTGTTTGCGAAACAGAGAATCTGTTTCTATGATTCCGTTCAGACGGTAAATTATACGTATTCTTGCAACGGCGAGTCGAAAAATGGAAAGTTCCGATTGGGCCATACAATCTTCTCGAAACCCCATAGAAGAACGAAAAGATGGGTTCGCAGGAGGAACCCTCAAACTGATATTATTCATTTTCAACAGGAAAGGTTAGTTTTATTCAGAGGCGGGATTTTCTCGGGTCGGGTCGGGACCCGAATTTGTTATCGGGTGTGCCCTTTCTATGGTTTTATTGAAGTTTAACATAACTTGTATTATTAAACCTATTTAGTTTTATTAGAAAGGTATTTTAGTAGTATTTCCGGTAGTTAATGCGTTCGCTATATTGTGAAAGTGCACCCGGTGGAGCATGAATTACTTTTTATGAACAGATTTTAATGAAAAAGTATTTTTTGTTTTTTGTTTTAAATTTAATTGGAATAATGTTGACGGTCTGAAAACTTCGCTACATATTTGCCCACGCTCTCTTCTAACGAGATTTATTCCAAGGCAAAATTTTCGCTCACGCGCTCATTGGGGCACATTCATGGGGCACGGACTGTTCGTTTAAAGATATTTCAATTTAACTGTTTAAACTAATGGAGTGTTAAAAAAGAATCTCATTGAAAATGGCTCTGAAAGTATTCGAAAACGAAAATATACCCAAAATTTCCTTAAAATGCGCAAGTAACACTCCATTATTCATCTTGAATGACACTATATATTTGCAAACAGTTTCATCCTAATATTTCTTCCAGATATGTCTCCGAACTACAAGAGAATGTTTCTATAGGTAGTTTAGTTGCTTCAGTTAGAGCTAGCCATGCTACTGACCAGCCTATTTACTATAGTATGTCTGCACCACAAGATAGCAGGTCACAAAATATGTTCTCGCTTGATACAGTGAGTTTGTAAAGTTATATTTAAATATATAGTCTACATCAAAGCTAAGTTTCCAGCGCAGCATCATGAGGAGGAGCAGCGGTTGTGAATAAAAATGAATGTACTTTGGCCGAAAAAGCTCAGAATTCGCCGATTTTCATTCTTTTTTATGTAACCCCGCTGCTACCAGAGATGTTCTGATAGAAACCTATCCAGGGATGGCAAGGGCCGGTCCGGGCCGGTCCTCTTATCAGAACTTCTAGGCCCGGGTCGGCACTCAATTTTGCCAGCCCTGAACCTAGCTTTTGATATAGATGCCATGCTAGAAATCTAATTCACTTTGTTACAACCGAATTTCAAAAATTATCTGGCGTCAAAAATCGAAACTCCAGTAGGACTCTAGTATAAAAACTCTAATTTGAAACTGCAATGTTTTAAACACTTATTTATAAATTAATTTAATATTTTTTATATTTCTGTAACAGATTTATATGTAGCCATACTAATTATGCGCTAATTAAACGGGTCAACGCACTAACAACTAGCTCTCCACAGATTTACCAAATAGCTGACTCTAATAATTAAATATTTATGCGTTATTGATTTTATTTTAATATATTATATAGTCTGTTTCAAAACCTAGACTGCTAAGCGCCGGCATTACTAGATGTTGCAAAACTTTACAAAATAAAAGGTTGCGAACTTCCCAATTTTCAATATTTTAAGCGGAACGGGCCGGGAAGGCCGGGCCGGTAACCAGCCTGCCGCACATGGATTAAGATTGGCGCGATGTAGTGTGAAGTTTCAATCAGACTATAGTCGAATTCAAAACGAATAATGTAGTGTAGAAAATTATTTGAAAGCCAAACGCAATTGCGTGAAAGCAGTTTTGGCTTGAAAGTTATTTTCTACACTACATTATTCGTTTTCGACTACATAAATCCGACTACATATATGAGTAAAAATGTTTAGTAAACATTCAATAAATATCAAAAGATCCTATTAAACTTGCTAAATATCGATGTTCTAGGTAACTGGCGACGTGAAAGTGGCCAAATCTCTGGATCGCGAGACACTAGACCGCCATGTTCTTAAAGTAACGGCTTATGAACGGGTTGACCCTACAGTATACTCATCGACTACCGTAATCGTAGATGTGTTAGATGTGCAGGATAACTCGCCAATCTTCGAGAGGGACTCTTACTTTGCCGATATCAAGGAGGACGTACCGGTATGGATGTTCTTTAATTTTGAATCATCTACGGTTTCGGGGAACATCTACATTAAGTATTGTGAATAATCTGCCACTTTGAGCAATTGATGAAACGTTGTCGATTTCCAAACTTATATTAAGCTAAGGAAGTACCTCAGGTATAGGAACCCGATGATTTGGATATTCAGTAAATCTCCAGCTTCTGAGCAAACACAGTTTTTTCTAGCATTCAGTCTTCGGGCGCACTTAACAGTATCTGGTCTGTTAGTAATCTTTTAATTAATGACATCCCACCTTCTTTTTACCGCAACGTCAGTCTAGTCTGAACTTACTGCTTCAGCCTTTTCTATACCTAAGTGGCCTAGTTATCCGTTGAGAAAAATACGCAGCCACGTATTTTTGCCCAAGAAAATAGCAATTTTGAGGTAATTAAGAGCCTGCGCCAGCACATTTTCAATGCCATGAATACTAAACAAACGAGATGGCACAGGCAGTTAATGAAAACGATGGCAGGCGGGGTTGAAAATGATGATGGGGTGATGATTAATAACCGCGGTGGCATTTATTGAGAATTTCTTAATTTAGCCTCCTTTTTAATGAAGGTTTTGAAATTCTGAGTGAATTTCATAATTTGAAGATAAATTTATGATTAAGTGATCGTTGACATTGTAGTTAGCTCTTTCATAATAAGCTATAAAAACTAAGCACGTGTTAAGTAGCTTTATATTATTGAGAGGATAACATATGTAACTGGTATGATCAAAAGACAAATGTTTCAATTTTTTAGATGGGGTACGATAGGGGTAACCTTAGATAGGACAGTAATTCAAAGAAGTAAAGCAAATTGAAATTTTCGGAAACCCAAGCTCAACTTATAAATTTTTTTATATAAGTTCAAATTCGATAAGTGTGACTATTTCACAACTTTAATTCATAAACTTTAGTCGGCGGCCAAGGCTTATTCTAGGGTTATACGGTACTAACAGCAAATGCTATTGGAGCGCGGCCGAGCAATAGAGCGCGAAAACGCGGACTAGTCAATTATGAAATGTACTACCCACATCTAACTTATTTGTCTGAAACAATTAAACTATATTAGTGATTATAACTATTTCATGCGTTTTGAATTGAGCAATCAGACCTTTAACTTGCATATCGTTTGGCCGCCGACTATATACGCAAGATACAATTTTCAATAGTAAGACGACACTCGAATTCCAATAAGTTTCACAATTATTTGTTTCTTTTAAACAATAATTGTACTACACTGGTTAAAATTAACAATTAACACTCCGTATTCCTTTATTTGTTATTAAACACGCAATGTTCCTTCATTCTAAACTACTCTTCTATATACATAATTACAAGTCTCTTCTATTGCTCTAGTATGCTTACTTGCGGTAGTAATTATAGTATAACTAGCAACCACAACAAAAGTAGTAGTCAGGGAGGAGGATGAAGTATTTATCCTACCATTAATATTAAAACTGGACTGGAAAGGGTATGAAAACAAAAGTCAATTTGCTGAACTACAGTCCTTTGCAAAGCCCGTTTTCAGTCCATTTGCAGCTCGTTTGAGCTCGTTTTGAGCCCAATTTGGGCCCAGCCCGATGCCCGAAAGCTAGTTTTATTGAAAGCCCGTTTGGGCCGGAAGCCCGAAAGACCGTTTCTCCACTATGTAGGTTTGCTGGAAACCTAGATGTTGATACATATTTTAGCATGCATAGCTCAGTCACTATCACTAGAATACAAAAAACCAGTTTCGAAGATCGGCTTGTTTCGCTTAACATCTAGCATTGGAGCAAAACAATTTTTCATTGCCCGATCCGGAATTGTTGGGAACTTCTATAAACTCCCACCAGGTGGTCCAATTCCCCCCTACCCTTGGGGATTATGACAGTCACACCATGCGCTCTACAGCTAACACTTGAGATTACACGCCCTAATGCGACAAAAAACATCTGTTACTATTTGTGAAGATGTCACACAGTATAATAGAGGGTTGTAAATCGATAATTTAAGCAAATATGGGAAATTAGAGTAATTGAATGAATTTGAACTGTTTCGAAATACTTTCACGATAGAGAAATACATTTTATCTTCAGTTTAAAATAGGAACTTAACTGTACGGGACTTTTTAAATGACGGGAAGAAATTATGAAAAATTCATCAATTTAAGCGTTGCGGAGAATGTTTAAACTAACGTCAAAGTAGTCCACTAAGTAAATTTCAATACCTCCACGGTCTGTAAAAACTACACCCCTGCTTCAACCTCTTAATACTTCCCGGCAGTTATCTGTAACCATTAATTGCATTAAATACGCAATGTTTCGTGAGTTCTAGCGATCGCCATGTCGGTACGCTCTTTTACGTATTCGTTAGATTCAAACATTGTATTTATCTTGCTGCGGTCGGGTTGGGGCTTGTTGGTAATTAGCTATGCTGACATGTTAATGAGACTTATACAAAGGTAATCAATAAATGCCCACCCAGGAAGGGAATGGAAGCCAAAAAAGAGCAAATAACCTGAGTTTGAGAAAATATTGGGAGCATGAACGAAAAGTGGGCCCGGGACCGGGACCCCGGGAAGGATACTTACCTAGATAGTGTTATTTAAAAGTAATGAAGTGCAAGGAACAAATCAGAATCTTATAGTCTGATTTAAGATAGAGAGATCAGCTTTTTAGATTGTAAACAGTTTATATCTTTAGTGTAACAAAGTCACAAAACATGGGATAAATAAGCTGCCGGTTTCCCGAACCTTCTGCAGCTACGGGGAGTAGAACCCACAGCCTGCCTCAGATCCTCACGGATTCAGAGACCGCTGCTCTAACCACTAGGCTAAAGCACCCGCACACATGAACACTTTTTAAACACTTAAACATAACAAAGTGTCCTGATTGTAAGCCACTTTTTTGATTCCACCATCTCCAGTTCCGGGTAAATTTGCTAACAGTAAGCATTCTGTTTAGAAATACGAGGGCTCAAAAAAAGTATCACCATTCCATTATCCACTTCAATGAGCCCTTCTTTGGGAAAATGATTTGTACCCTTTAAAAAATATAAAAACTTCAAAGTTGTTCCAAATAACAGGGTTTTTCTAGATCGGCACCACAATCCTTTCGGTCTTTGCTCGTGATTTGGACATTGGTGAAAATGGAGAGATTGTATATTCCTTAAGTGAGGGAGAAGGCTCCGAGTTTATAGCTATTAACTCTAAGTCTGGAGTCGTACAAACTGCAGCGCAACTGGACAGGGAGACCATTGCAATGATACGGTAAGCATTAAGACATTATTTGAAATTTCTTTGGGCAATTTTTAATTGAATAATTTTTCGTGTGATGCTTCTTATGCAACCGCACTAGAAAGCTAGGTTTTAGCGAATAATCATTGCTTGCTTAAGTTAAGTTTTTTGGTTTCTAATACAGAAAACCGAATTAGTTCAGTCTATTAGATTGGGGTAATTTGCCTGAATTATTTAAATATCCGGTACTTTCAGACACAAATAACCCCGATGAATAAAGTTGGTAAATAACAAATTAGAAAAAACTCAGGAATACCTTAATTTGTTTAACTATTTTACTACTTTTAGTTTGGACGTGATCGCCACTGACGCCGGAACCCCGCCACGCAGCACTTCAGCTGTCGTGGAAATCGGAATCCAGGATATCAATGATAACGCGCCCGTTTTTGAACAGGTTTGTGTTAAAACCTTAACCTATTTATATTCTGGAAATATTAAAATAATAGGAAGTTTTCTTATTCATATATTTAGGAATCCTATAATGTAAGTATTTCCGAGAATGTAAACGTTCCGCTGGTACTGGGAAGCGTAAAAGCGCATGACAAGGATAGTGGACTGAATGGTAAGTTTAGATAAACAGTGTTTAATTATGAGAGCACTTACTAACGGTGCTGAGAAAAGGCCGGCTCGTTTCTCAAATTTTCGGCCCCGGCCCGTGAATTCCCATCTCTGCTCACTAACTTACTGGAAGCGCGTTATATTACTGTGATTGGCCGAGTTCCGAACAATTTATAGTCTGTAACAAGAAAAAGCCTGCAAGGTGCGGTGTTATAAAGGATTTCTGAAATGGCGAAAGCCCTGAAATCGGTTGCAAAATAGTCTATATCCTGTCAACTAGAGCAGACTAGTTCAATCACTTTTTTCAAAAACTTATGTAACGCCAGCCGTATCACTCAACGTTTTCCAATGTATTGTTACTCCAAGGTTCATTCCTTTATTTAGGCAAAGTACACTACAGTATCGTTTCGGCTCCGGGAGTTCCCCTAACCATAGGTTATTCTTCTGGTGAAGTTACCTTAAGAGAAAGAATAGATGCTAGACAATCACCTCTAACTGTTATGATTAGAGCTAAGGACGGAGCACAACCCGCATTAACTAGTACAACATCATTTACCCTATATATTAGTGATGAAAATGATCACGTAAGTTGTTTTATACTTTATCAATTATTTTGTAACTTTCAAGCTTATTTAAAGAATTTAAATGTTTATATCCTTACTTATCTTCACGAAAACCTATAAAACATTTGCTTTCAAGACACTATTATAGTCCGCACCAAGAGTAATGACGGAGTGTAAAAAATTCAACGCTCGCCTGAGCCCCTATTGCTAGCACCCAGGGCTCCGCAAACCAGCGGCCGGCCTCGGTCGGCCGGGCCGAGGCCGAGATTTTTTGAAAGTACATTTCGGCCGGCCGCGGCCGGCCGCGGCTCTGGGCCGAAACGGGCCGCAAGCCTC
>JAQGAV010003435.1:0-12486 GCA_034691345.1 Phasmarhabditis papillosa | reverse complement strand
CCAAAATTGAATATCATGTAGAATCGTTAATTTTTCTTCAATTTTTTAATTATTTATATATTTGTGAATAACTTTTCGGGAAGAATAACATAAAAAAGTAAAAATTGTAACAAATTTTTGAGTGTACCGTGCCTTTAATAATGAAATAATGCACCTCATTAGAAATAATGCAGGCTACGCTGTGGTGAAGACAGCGCCATATGAAGAGGATTACGGTTGGATGAACGGTAGAACGAGGAGATCCTTTAAAATATGCGATCCTGAACAACCAATATGGAGAAGTTAGAAAAGTAGTTAAGCTACAAATAATATTCTAATTGTAGGTTGTGTGGTAACTGATGAAGTCCCGTGGTGGTTGTTGTGGCCCTTGTGAAAAATATGATCAACTCTATATTTAAACTTTGTGAATAAAGAATATAATCAGATTGTAATAATACTGATGCATGAAATATCATGACATCTATTATTACAGGTGACTTCTCAGTTTGCGACTCTGCCCCTAAAATTCGTACTCCTGATATGGGCCGAAACCTTCTCCGCAAAGACGATTAATTTAAAAAAAAACAGTACATTAACATTTATATAGATTATAGTCCATAACAAAAAAAGTTGTTCAGTTTGAAATTCTCTATCCAAATTTATAAAGAACATGATTATTCTGTGTTATTTACTCTAATAAGTTGTCAAAAAGTGTCATTTTCGGTCAGTTATTATGAAAAAGCAAAGTCTGGTTGGTCCGCCAAGTAGCTGGTGTGTAGGCCTGCGACGCCAGCTAGTAAGGGGATCCTGGATTCTTCCGCGAAGAGGCCCCCCTTACTAGCTGGCGCCGAAGTCCTATACACCTACATACTTGGCGGACCAACCAGACTCTCCTTTTTCATAATAACTGACCGAAACCAACTTACTTACTAACCATCGGCACCAATCATGTCCTCATTGTGACCCGATATGACAGTTTTGTTACTCAAAATATCCCGAAATGATCTTTATTAACATCAATTTTAAGATAAAATAAATCACAGAACAAAAAATAAAGTATGCAGAGCGACCCGTTTGTTAGTACTCTCTTATTCGCTTCCAAATTTCCAAATCCCCTAAATATAGCTGTTTTTGGTGAATTTCGAAAAGAAAAAACTATGTCAATGGTTTCCATTCCCACAAATTTAGACGCTTGAACCTTCATTTAAGTCAGAATATCCCCTTCTACAAAACCCAATTTACAGAGGCTGGTGGGGCTACGGGGAAGACTGTAACTGGTTACGGTATCTCAAGAGTATTCAAATGAGAACCTCGAGAAAAAGGGTCTCGACATAGTTGCAACGGGTCCATTTCAAAAGGGATCTGTTCGTAAACCTCAGTATATAATTGCAATGTGATGTAACTTCAATCGCTCTGTTTCTGAAAAAAAAGAAATTCATTTTCAAGATTTAATAAATACTGAAAAATATAGGTTTTATAGTTTCTCATATTCAAAAACTCACAAACTCAAAGAAGATGTGTTCTTCGCATTCCATAAAAGTAAATACATTCACATGATATTCTGGAAAAATATAGTTTGTTAAATTGTATAGAAGCTCCTAGCTTCAATATATTAATCACTTGCTTTACTACTCGTCGGAAGAATAGGTTGTAATAATGCCTAGGTTCGTTTAATTTAGTTTGTCACTGACCAAACTGTTTTCGTTAAATAATTAATTTTATTGATTAATTACATTAAACATTATGAAATAGAATTATAAAAATATTATTCTTATAACTATATTTGCAGACTTCGCACCAACGCGGCAGATGCCGCCGAGGCTAGACTCGAAAGAGAGTTTCGGCGCACACAGCGTCCTCACATTTCCACCATGAGAAATCTTGCAGCCGAAACAAACAAATCACTCAATTACGTAAGTTATTCTCATGTTAATTGCCCTTACGAAAAGCTTTTCTCTCTCTGTTGAATATTTGGGTTATAGAAATAAGTTCTAGAATATCCTGAGATATAGTCCATAACAAAAAGAAAACGGCAGTGCGCGGTGTTGTGGAAGGTTGTAGCAAATACGCAGTTGCTGAAGCCTATGTATACCACCGCGCTCTGAGGTGTTTTGTTTGTTCTAGACTATATCTCGCACAAGTCCCCACTACCTTATAGCACTATGCTACTGAACCAAAATTTGTTGAAACGTGGCAAATATGTCGCTGATAATGTTTTGTATTAATATTAGTTAATAGATTCATTTTAATCAAGTGTATCAATCACCTAAAATAAATATTTGTCCTATTTAGATTCAGAATTGGTTTCGTGAAAAACGCAGAGCACAAGTCCCTAATGTTCCGGCCAACCCCGTACCAGTAGCAGTAGCCCCGCCACCAGTGTTCCACGCCGCACCCCTGCCAGTTCAGAATATGATGATGGTACATGGGCAACCAAACTGGCAGATTGGAACTCCTATTGGAAGAAATGTTACTGTAGAAATAGGAGACATGTTTAATATGATAACTACACCCTTACATACACAGGTACGTAAATATGAGGACAATTTTCGGTAGTACTGAAGCTCGTACGTACGTACGTTAAGACGGTACGTAAAGATTTTTGTTTAATCATATTTTACGAAATACGAGATCAGGGAGCGGAGGCGGCGGATCAGAAATTTGCAAGAATTCTTTCTTCGGGGCGAATTCGAACAATCGACCTCGAGATTATGAGGCAAAAATTCTAACCACTTGTGCAATTTTCATTGTTCATCGAGTGATATTGGGGTATGTACAAGAGGTGGTTTTCCGGCCCGGCCTGAAATTTTGAAACCCAGGCCGGGCCGGGCCGGGCCGGCCGGATAACCACCTCAAAGCGTACAAAAAGATGGATACCCGGCCCGGCCTGAAATTTTGAAACCAAGGCGGGCCGGGCGGACCGGATAACCACCTCAGCCTATAAGGAGCTAGAAAAACTCTCACAATTTAGGACACTGCGAGACCACTTCATGAAGTTCTTAGGAGAGAGGACGAGCTAGCTAACGAGGTTCGTCCTCAGCCAATTGGAATCCAGCCAAGGTAATATTTTGACTAGTTCCATTGAGTATCCAAAGGTATACGAAAACATTCTACCAGTTTCAACTATGTCGTGTTGTTTAGTCTATCCTACAAAACACTTTAATAACTTCAACACTTAACAAATATATATTTTAGAAATATGGAGAGTGATTTTCCCCATCTTCACTCAGATACCACCGAGCTCTTCCCAATGTGCACTAGACCTTCGTTGGTGAGTATGTTACGTACTAATAAGATCTGCAGGGCCTGGGGCTTAACGGTTGGAAAAAAGGGTGGAGTTTTAACGGGCCAGCCCGGACCGAAAAAAACTGGAAAATATCCTGAAACAGTTAGAAATTTGAACTTGGGACCATACTTCGGGCATGCCCGTGAGCTTTGAAAGAGGGCGGAAAATCAGCGGGCGTTTTCGACCTAAGTATTAGACAAGTACGGGCAATGATGCACCAAATTATCTGTACTCCATACCTCATTCGCCCCTCTCAAACAAATTTACATTCTCTAAACCATTCCGTATTTCAGAGAGCTGTTTCTCCTCACACGACTATTTCGGAGCACACTCTGCACCTCACCAGTAGAAAGAGCTCTCAAAATACTTCGTTTACTTCTTCCAGAAAGGAATTCCGCAGCAAAAGCCCTTCGGTTAGAGTGAAACCAAATGAAGTGAGTAGAAATTCAAATGGAAGGTAGCATTTGAGTTTGAATTAAAGGGGCATTTGCTAAATTAATTTATATAACATTAAAGGGACTGTGACAAGGTAATGAAGAATCCTTATAATTCGCAATTTTCATCAAAAACATAATTTACTTGTTACAAAAATATTAAAATGGGGTGAATAAACTACGGTTAGTTCAATTCTAAAGTCAATTTTCTGAAATTTTTATTTTGTCCCTATATTTTGGTAGCCGCCACATTTTCATCATGCGCGATGATATCTAATAAAAGTATCCAATTTGTTTTTTCTACTCGAAAGAGCATAACATTTATAGTAAAACTGTTTTTAAATGATATAAAAATAATGATTTTGAACCTAATTACGCTCCTTTAAACAAAAGTTGACGCAGTCGCACCCAAGTTGTTAAAACAACTTGAGCAAAGCCACAGTAACCCGAGCCAAAATGAACCAAAATGAATGGGAGCGCGCACCTTTGATCCCAAATATCTCGAATGCAAACAATTTGATAAACGGAAAATTCTCTTTCTTTTGGGATGCTATGTGAAAAACCGTGTCACAATGCCTTTAATAGACATTCGGATAAGCAGTTTAGGATTTAACCGACATCCTTAAAACATACTATTTTCTTATATTCTTTCATGCCTAAATTTAGGATACCCCTATCTGTCATCCTGTAGCTCCTGTTCCTAAACCACCACGCCAGTATTCCAAGGAGTACGAGAACATGCCCCTGATTACTCGAGACAGCTCCACACGAACCAGCAGAATTAGCGGTGTATCGTATGGGAACAGGAACCCTACAACATTTAAGGTGAATAAATTAGATCCAGACAATTCCAGGAGATGTTTTTGTTCATTTGCACTGAATCGGCGAAGTGACATTTTATTAAATGAATCAGTTAAAAACATTTCCGAAACATCCAAAACACCCGATAATATCACAGGGATGGGAAAGGGCCGGTCCTGTTCTGAAAAGTAAATAAATAAGGACATAAATTGGGGTTATACCGTATTTATCATTAATATGAGGTAAACTAAAATGTCAATATTAATTCTACGTGGGAAAATCTCAATACACTCAATATGAATAATACATATTAACAGGACAACTAATAAAGAATGCATAGATCCACGTGGATGATTATTATCAATGGGGCGCGGATTTGAAATGTAGCGCGAAAAGAAATAGAATCTAGCACAGGTCCCGGCTGGTCCGATATGTGAAAGTCCAGCTCCGTCGGCCTCCATGACTTTGACTTATATTTGAGTTCCTATTATTTTGAAAATCATTGATTTCGCACCCTTGCTATAGCATATAAAAGATTAGGCAATTAATGAACATAGATTTGCTTCGAAAGCATATTACGTTCACATCAGACACCATTTGTTTTTTCATAAAAGTTTATCCAAATTTCAGGATTGTCATCCATTCGATAGAAATCCATCTCCCAACCCAAGAGGCTCGAGAATCTTAGTCTCTGAATGCGAGATAACAGTCACTCAACGATGCAATGACATTAACTGGGAACCACTCGGAGCCTTCGTGAATATTCCTCGCGAAGCTCGACCCGCCTATCCCGATTACCAAGAAATACCGTATGCCGACTGTGATGTAGCTCCGTGTGAACTTCCAGTAAAAAAAGAACCTCAGTTCTGCCAGGAGATGAGGGATATTGTAGAGATTCCGGTTGATGATTGCGGCAAATCTAAGACTCCAAGCAGACCGGCTTCTAGAAATTCTGATGTATGGAAACGCCCTGGAGAGCCTCAACTTGGAAGTTACGTTCACATTCCCCGAAATACATCTCCGGAACCAAGAATTGATGACTATCGCCTCTGCGATCCTTATGAAAAAGAAGTCGCTCCCCCGCCAACCTGTAATGAAACCCGCTCCGAAAGACACTATCCGGAAAAAGTTTCAAGAAATTTGGAGACTTATTCTCTACGTTCGCAAAGTTGTAAAAGCGATAAACTACATTATGAATACCAACATATGCCTTGTTACGGTAGATCAACTAATCCCTGTGAGACCAACCCCTATCACAGAAACAAGAGTCCTTTCATGGAGCCAATTCAGCGAACCCAAACACCGCCAAATCTGGAATACTGCACTAGGCAATCTAGCATTGAATACCCTCCCGAAATTATTGATCCACGGCATCATCCAATCAAGGAGTACTGTAGAAATCCTGTTGAGACCCGACCATCTTCCCGTTCTACCGTAAGAAGCGTTCCTATTATTGTCTTCGATAGCGACGAGTCGAGAAGAAATCCAGCGGCGTCAACTCAGCCCAGAGAACA
Source organism: Phasmarhabditis papillosa (assembly GCA_034691345.1). NCBI lineage: Eukaryota > Metazoa > Nematoda > Chromadorea > Rhabditida > Rhabditidae > Pellioditis > Pellioditis papillosa. The sequence continues at coordinate 6,472 of JAQGAV010003435.1, read as the reverse complement.
CTACCCGACTAGGGAGGATCCAAGAATCCAGTCTCGTGGAAGAAATCCCCAGGAACATGAGAGACCATATACTCCGACCACAGTTCATAGTCTCTATCACCAAGAGGAGTATACTGGAAAAAGAAGGTAGGTAAAGATTCAAATGTAACAAGTATTGGATTGAAAAATTGAGTTATAAATTAATTTTATATTGGGTGGGATTAGTTGACCCATATGACCCGGCTAAACATATTAGATTCTGTAAATTGGTTCTTGTAGAGGGAAAAATTCTGACTTAAAAGAAAGCTCAAACGCCTAAACTTGCGAATAAAAAAGTACTAGGAAACAGGGAGCTCTGGATGATTTCTATTCTATTCAGGGATTAATTTTCTTTTAAGGTTGATGCAAATCAAGATCATTTCGAATCGCTCAGAGCCACAAAATTGTCATTTCGGGTCATAATAGGGGACATGATCCTGACGGGTGCCGCTATAACTGGTGGTTAATAGGTTGAGTAGGCCTTCGGCACCAGTTAGTTGGGAGGCTCGGATTGAGCGGATCTCGGAATAATCAATGGCATAATGTAATATACAGAATGCGGTTACTCTTTCTAAATTATGCAACGTTACGACGATATCAACAAGTTTTAACTTTTAGCATCACCCCACAACCACGAGCTCCCGTTGTGAGAGATATTCCTATCGACTACCAGAGACCTCGACCTGAATATCGTAAGCAGGAATCTCCAGAAGGAATTGTCCATCCGAGGTTAGATATTTTCGCTGAGTTTAAATTTACTTTTTTGTTGTTTTTTTTCAATATAAGTGCATTTCAGTGTAATTTGATTAAATAAATTTAAAACCAGTAGAAGTTTTAATACATAATTGAAAGTATTAAACAGTGTAAAGTGCTGTATTATCTTGGTGAGAAAAAGAATCAAAGGTCCATTTTAATTCTTAATATTTTTAGAGACACTCGCCGTCCTTCTTCTGTAAGCAAATGTGATTGTGGTCGTGTCTATCCACCAGTTCACCACGAGTCTATCCCTCAGTCAAACAGCTCCTACAATCCTAGAAAGGAACCGAAAAAAGCTTCGAGAAGCGCATCGGTCAGTTCTGAAGATCTAATGGATCTTTCAAATTCAAATTCAATCTCAACTCGCATTGTTTGTGTGCTAGAGTCCCCCATTGGTGGATCAGTTTGGGGATCGGCGAAATTTTTTGAGCCTCCCGTGCCTAAATGGGCCGGCTTAGGGCCAGCGTGGAGCCCAAATAGCGTGCCAGGATATCTATGATTTGCTGAGAATTTTCTCGATAAACTTTACTAAAGCTGTAAGTTTTTCGTGCAACTATAAAAATCCCAGTTATGTCTTAATTTGTGTATCCTTTAGGTTCATCCTAACGCCGATTCTCCCCGCTTCCGCGACGAAACAATTGTCAAGGAGACCTTTGAGAGAACTACTACCACAAGAACACTGAATCAGTCAACTTTTGTTTAAATTCGATTGGGTTTACAATAAGAAGGCTATGTTCGTTTATGTATCTTTATGATTTGCTTATAATATTTATGGTTTTTATGTTTAATTCAAATTGTTATACGCTTTATACAGTATCTAACTTTTATGCAACGGTACAAAATTTTAATAAACTATTTATGTTTATAAAAAAGTAGAAAATTTAATAATCTAAGTAATACTCTAAGGGACTATAGTCAAATTTATAAGTAATACAACCGTGTTAATAAAACAAGGATCTTTCAGAACAATTTTCGGCGAGATTCTTTTTTAACACTCCATTATTACTCTCGGATCATACTATACAAAATGTGCTAAAATAAAACTCTTTGAAAGAGAAAACTATAAATTCTATCAGTTTTACTTGTTTCATTGAAATGAAGAAGTAAACTAATAACCGTTTACTCATGTTACATCACTCTAATACAAACTGACTGTCTAGAACGCTCCGCCTCCATGACGAATAATCACAATGTCTGTTATCTATAAGAAACCAATGATTATAAAATGGCTGAAAGTTTCCTAATTCTTAACATAATATACTTTTATATGTAATACTATGTTACACAATTTCTTCAGTATAAGAAGTAAAATTCTTATATTGTTTTGTCTTTTTAATAATAATAATATAATAATGGTTTTTTTTCCGAAAGTATAATTATACATCGAAATAGATTACTTAATAATTTTCCATAGACAATACTTATGCTTTCGGGGAAGAATGAGGCCATAAATGGGCTGGCTTGCTAACCTCCATTTGTACACAATTGGACAGAAGAACATAACAAACTAAAAATAAAACGTTTATTTATTTATTTAAAGATTGTTTATTCATATTTTACGAAACATTACCTAATGTTAATTATCTAATGATAATTAACATAACTTCGGGTTATGTTAATTATCTAATGATTATAATTTGCTAAAAAGCAAAAAATAACATTTGAAACTAACCATGAACGGATACGTTTTGATATTTCTTTTTGTTCTACGTTGTACAACCTATAAAAACGAGATGTTCTTCATTATTGTTGCATTTCTTTGTTGACTTTTCGAATTAGACCTTGCTTTAGATGACAACTGAGAAACTGCACGAATATTTAGGTGAACTGAATGAAAAACATGATGTGAGTTTTCTAGTTTGTAAACTTTGAAACGGTGGTAATGACTAAAAACGCAGAGCATTCCTAGTTTAAGTAAACGCTTCCCCTTTTCAAGGTACTTTGTCATGAATTTCATAAAACTCAGTCTGAATGGAAAGTTAACAAAAACAGCTGCATTTTTTTTGAGAAGTTATCTCAGAAAATTATTTTATTGTATGATAAGGATATATTATTGTATGTAATGCATTATTAAATTTTGGATCTTCTTAGCATCCTGATGATGGTGATGTTGTGACTCCATGGAACGTTTCAGCTAGTACGGCCGCTGGAATCGACTATGACAAATTAATTGGTAAGTCGCCTATCTATTTGGAACTCGTAAGCAAGTTTTGGAGACAGTTTGGGTGAGCTACAGATAGCTGACAATGTTGCATGATTTACAGTAAATGTTAGTTTTCAGTCAAATTCGGATGCGGTAGAATTTCTCCGGAGTTAATCGCGCGGTTCGAGAGAATAACTGGTCACAAGGCGCATCCAATGTTAAGAAGAGGTTTATTCTTTGCAGATCGGTTAGTTTCGTTTATTTATAAAACACCCACCTCTTGGTATGATTGAAAATTTTAGTGACTATTGGAAAGGGCCAACAGAGTCCATTATATTTGCCACCTTGGCCCAGGTCAGAAAATTTGCACCCTTGGTTTGAATTGAAAAAAGGATCCCAAACTGGTTCATATTCATAACTTATTTCCATTTTGCTAAAAAAAGCAAAATATTGCATTTTTAGTGTTTTAGTGACCTTTCTCTAATATTGGACCGTAAGGAACAAGGCAAGCCGTTTTACCTTTATACCGGAAGAGGTCCATCATCCGGAAGTCTACATCTAGGACATCTTATTCCATTCATATTCACAAAATATCTGCAAGAAGCTTTTGATGTACCATTGATAGTTCAGGTATAGTCAGCGCCGAGAGTAATAATGGAGTCTTACTTGCGTATTTTTAACACTGCACCTGCAGGCAAATTTAAGGCGTACTTGCAAAGCACAATATTGAACGGATAAGCCGGCAGATTCTGGCCCGGTGCTCGTAAAAGGGGCTCAGAAGAGAGTTGAATTCTTTACACTCCATCATTACTCTTGTCACTGACTATAGGCACAATATAACATGGCAATCTACCAAAATATTTCGGGCCCAGTTTGTCGAAACTCTAACCTTACGGGATAAGTGTTTTTGAGAATGTTTATAACTATCATACAGTAAACTAACTTCGCATTCAATCATAGTACTCCAAGTGTTTTATATAGTTAATCTTCATATTCATTAAGATATCGGACGATGAAAAGTATCTCTGGAAAAACTTCGAACTTGATGAACTGAAGAAAATGGTACAGGATAATATCAAAGACATCATCGCTGTTGGTTTTCACCCGACAACACTTTTATTTTCAATAATTTGGGGTATATGTGGTGAGTTGGGCGAAATGGAAAATAAATTGTCAAAATCGTTTTTTAAATAGAAATTCGTTACCATGATTCATATTAGAAAATAAAAGAGATTTTACAAACAAAAAATAAATATATTTGGAGGGAAGATGTGAAACAAAAGAACTTTGAGATGAGTGAACTCTATAGCAAAGCAACTAAATTGCGAAGGGATTTTTTCTTAGAAAGATTCTAACAATAGGTTTTTTTGTAAAATCGCCTAAGCGTAGCTTATGAGGACGCTTCTGACCACTGGGCCACCGCGCTCCACTACTTTAAAACTAAAACAATCAATGTTTGTGTTGATTTTAAATATAGAAAGTATTCATTGTTCAGCCCTCCATTATATGAGAATATCGTAAAAACATGGAAGATAGTTAACAGCAATCAGGCCAAATCCATATTCGGATTCACTTTGGATGATAGTGTTGGAAAGGTAGCTTATTATTTGTCAAGTGACAAAATAAAATACGATTTCTTTTTGAATTTTGTTTGCTTATTCTGATAATCTCAAAATTTGTTTTCCTAACTTAACTTCGATATAGTCGGATTCAAAAGTAATATGGCCGTGTTAATAAGCAGGAGTGCTGCAATATTTTGTCTGCGTAAGGCATAGTGCAAGCAAGTTTGCAATCTGCTGATATCGCGCGCGTAGAATGCCAGCAGGTGCAGAGTTACAAATAACGAAATACGCAGCATACACGGCCTCATTATTTTTGAATCTGACTATAACAAACTAGTTTTGCTAATAAAACAACTTCAAAGTTTTTGAGTACACTTATACAACATTTAAATACTATAGTATTTTTAATTCCAGTCCGCCTTCCCCGCCTTCGAGATTGCCCCTTGTTTCGCCAACTCGTTTCCTCACATCTTTGGTGATCGTACTGACATTCCTTGTTTGATTCCTTGTGCAATTGACCAAGATCCTTATTTCCGATTGGCTAGAGATGTGGCACCTAGGTTGAAATACCCAAAACCGGCATTGATCTACTCGAGATTCTTGACTGCTCTACAGGTACTTTGTTACTATTTTTCTTTATAAAGAATATTTAACGATATATGCTTATTTTTTGTTTAAAGTACCGTTCATATAGTAGTTGTTTACTCAATTAATCTGAATCAGAAGCCAGATTTCCTGTGCAGTATTCCGGAGATATGCGGTGTTATAGTCGTGGGACAAATTGCTTGCAGGTAAAGGAATGTGCATATTGCGCTGGAGCGCTAATTGGTTTTGGTTACCCCTTAAAATCCGCGCTCCTTTGCAAAACTGACCGTATGCCTCTGCAAGCGATCTGGTCATCGACTATAGATTAGAATAAGTGTACTTTTGGTAAAAGGCTCCAAATTCACCGTTTTTCTATTCATTTTATAACACCGGTGCTCCGCAGGATACTCCGCTGGTAGACATAGATACTATAGCATATTGTACGTTTAGGGAGCTCAAGGAAAGATGGCTGCAAGTGATACGAACAGCTGTATTTATATGGATGATACTCCAAAGCAGATTAAAAATAAGGTACTGCATAATTTATTCATGAATTATGGAATTGTAATATAATATTAATAATATTTATTGCCAGAATCGCAGATCACATTTTTCGTGTATTTCATTTGCGCTGGATAATCATATTTCTGAATATTCTGGGCTCATCTCTCGCTATTCTTTGCCAAGAAACACCAATTCTTCCAATTGAAATGCTTGCTGCAATGAAATTATCTGGCCATTTGGTGTATCGTCGTCCACGGCGCCTGGTTCGGTTTATCATGGAATTGTAACATTTCATCCAATAATTTAACCCAAAATTCTAAATTTGAAATCTCTATTTTAGTTTCAAAAAAGTTTTCCAAATACAGGGGTGGACATTTAACGGACATGTATTTCGAAAATTTGCCCTAACCGGGTCGGTGTGAGCCGTGTTTCCAGAAATCGGTCGGAAGGAATCAAGAAATGTTGACCCCCTATGCCCGCCGCATCAGAACCATGTCCAAATAATATAAGTAAATCATTTCAGATAAACAAATACGCCTATTCTGGCGGTCAAGACACAGTTGAGCTACACCGCCAGTTAGGTGGTAACTGTGAAGTAGATGTCAGCTACCAATTCCTAAGTTTCTTAATAGAAGATGATGAAAAGTTGGAAGAGGTTCGGAAGGTGTGTTAGTTGTTCCGATATTTTCCAGAAAGCATAGCTCACCTACGGTTTCTATAAGGAATATTTCATCAAAACCCAGTTGAGTTACTTCCAAATTCTAATAGTAGTATGATTTGTTAGTTATCCGACAAAAGTAAACATGTCTCACTCTAGGTTAGCTACAATGTTAAACAATTGTGATTAAGCGATACTGAAAATAGATTTATTATTTATTATTTATTATTTATTATTTATTATTAT
>JAQGAV010003434.1:0-12487 GCA_034691345.1 Phasmarhabditis papillosa | reverse complement strand
ATATATATATATATATATATATATATATGTATATATATATATTTGTAACTTAAATATTAATAAAAATAGCTTGAATACCCTAAATTCTGCTAGCTTTTCTCTGTGACGCACTCTTTTCACTCAATTTCCCATATGAAAATCTCTATTTCCTTGCGAAATAACAATTTGCCGTTCGTTTTTAAATTTACAAAAACAGTTTTATTATTATTTTTAAAATATTAATTTTGAATTTAATAACAGGAACACTTCTGACTTACAAAATGAAGGCTGCGGCTGGAAAATAATTAAAAATACTAGCAAAATATGGAATATTTGTAACATTAGTAGCAGTAATAATATAAATAATTCAAGTCATAATAATAATATTAATAGAATACTAATATTATTAATAATAATGATTGTTTTATAATATTGTTTAATTAGGAAACAACAAATATGTGTTGTGCTCTGTTTGGTGGCTCCGAAATTGAGTATAAAGAAATGCAGAGAGCGCTAAGCCACGCCCACTAAGATGGAAAAACTACAAATTATACTAGAATTCAACACTCAGGTAAGAACATTTAAATGGGAAGGGGACGGAAGTTTAGAATTTAGAAGATTAGTTATGAAGCTCATATGAGAATAGTTTAGGGGGATTTCAAATATGATTAATATTTTACAAAATAGAAGCCGAACTTTAAGTCTTAAATAGTGATTATCAGAATTGATCTGTTTGTTTCTAGCAAACTTAACTGAGTTTGTCGCTTAAAACTGCTAGCTTAAAACTTCAAAAGAATACAAGTAAATGTGGTACGTTGAAATTTTCGATCCTGCTGTTGTAGGATTTTACGGAACTATTGGATTCATTGGGTCGGACTCGGTCAAAAAATGTGCTTACAATTAGTCAAAAAATGAACGATGACTATCTTTTACTTTAATTTTAACTTATTGAATATTTGGAAAGAGGCATACAAACGGGTTGCTCTTTGAAACTCTCACCCTTGGCAGAAAGTATCGCTGTTTGACCCATTTATCCACTTTTTTGTTCTATGAGTGGGGTGGGAGCCTGCGGGCCCGAATTACAAATTTTATCGGGCCCGAATTACAAATTTTATGCCCCCGGTGGGGGATTAATCCGTGAAACTCGGCTCAGATCAGAGGCCCGCTAAAAACTGCCTGGTCATCCACCCAGGCGTTTCTATACTATGATCACTGTTTAGAATTAAGTCTTATCCTTAAATACTCACTTTCTTTTATCCGCTCCGCCTTGAACTGCTGTGCAAATTCGCTTCTTTGTTGTTCTTTCAGTTGATAGACCTCATATCTATTTAAATCCGAATTATTTCCATTATTTATTTCCACTTTTGTATTTGTTTCTCTTGGGTTACTGTAGCCGACATTCATAGTTTCCGTCTGGGACGTTGGAGCAACTGTGGTTAACCTGTAATATGATTATTTGTAGTTTTGTTTGCAGTCAGATCACGGCTCGCCATCGGAGACAGTGGGATTAAAGGACTGTGTTCCCATTTTAAAATCTAAGTTCATTTTTTACTGAAATGCTTTAACCACAACATTCGAAAAAACTCAGTCGCACAGACTGAACTATGGCATCTCCAATGATATATAAATAAACATAAATTCCTTGGTGAAATAATACAGGAATTGACCAGCCATTGAAATTTGCTCTGTCCCGTTGCATTAGGGCGCGGCGAGCCATGTGATATAGTTTTTATCTGTATTCTGGGGAGCAACGCTCTTTTATACAAAAAGAATGGAAAATCGATGAATCGGGAACCTTTTCTTCAAAAGTAAATTCAATTTAAACAACACCGCCTCTCTTAAGGATACTACGCTGAAGACCTAACAGACTATAGAAATAAAAGGATAATATCAAAAACTATACATAGATGATATATTCAAAAGGTATTATTGTGTTTGTACTTAATTTGAATGTAAAAATTATGGAACTATTTCGTTTCACCCATAAGTCTCAAACGAAATAGCTCGTCAGCAAACAGGCACTGTAAGGTTTTCTGCTGGCGTTAGTATTTTAGATCCTATTCGGGTCGGCCTTTTTGAGAGAAATGTGGATAGGACGGAACCAAATTGGTTTGTAATTAACTATGCCTTTGTCAAATAACTGATGTAAGTTAAATTATATCCCGTGAAAGCAATCGTTTTTTGACACCGACTGTAAAATATTAAATTATAAATATGGAATATCTGTTGTTATAGAACTAGTCATTGATTATGGGATGCATATCTAATAAAATATTTCATATTCATACCTTTCCGGTCTCTCCTCCTGTCTGCTCGGTGGGTTACTGTAACTCTGATTACTGTAGCTCTGATTACTGTAGCTCTGATTACTGTAGCTCTGATTACTGTAGCTTGGGTTACTGTATTGTGGCTTCTCCAAAGTCCTTCTGGAATTCTCTGCCCTCTCCATCTCTCGTCTTCTTTCTTCCTGTCTGCGCTGGTCTTCCAGATATTTAGATCGACTATCAGTTCTCGCAATTTGGTTGGCCGTGTTACGGTAGCCAGGATTTTCCCTTTGAGACTCAGATGGGATACGGTAGTTTGTATTTCGGTACTCTTCTCTTTCTGATGTTTGTGAATGTTGTTGGCTGTTTCTGGAGCTTTGGGGGTTCTCTATTGGATACTGATAGGTTCGTGGAGCGACTGTTGGAATTGTGGTTGTTACTAATCTGCAAGAATATTATAAGTATGGCGTTAACTATAATACAATAAGTTTATATATTTTTACAGACAACTCTGGGCTCTAAAGCTTTTCATATTAAGAGCCGTGGAAGATATTTGATACTGTATTTTATCTTCTTAATCGGTTCACTAGGTTCCGCTAGGTGTGGAATTTTAACGATCAGCAAATCAGAATAGTCGACCCGTCCGGGTCCGGAAAATCTCCGTAGCATGCCGGCCCTTTTGCACCTATGAATAGACGCATTTCAGTTCAAAAGAAAGAAACAGAGATAATAAGTTAAAAGTTATGTTGGGTTTAGCCAACCCTTAAGTACGGCGTAATATATTTTTAAGAAGCTATTAACAATAACTTTCTACTCTTCTTATATGAGCTTTATTGTTATTTCTAAACCCTAACTCGGCCTTTGATTTTATTTAAAAACACTGCTGATTATGCACGCCGGCGCCTGCGGGGGCAGCTAGTCTAAGCACCTTAGTTCATCTCTTTCGAATGTTCCTTGTGTTGTATATTTGTAGTAGAATGAAGTGTTATCTCGCTGAATCTTTGATTCCAAAGGACGGTAGACCACCTGAAAGATTATTTAATTATATTAATAAGTAAGTTTACAAAGGGAATAGAGGGAAGTGGGGGGGGGGGGATTCTTGTAAAATAGATCGGGAATATAATTGAGTATGAATCTTTATCAAGTTTACATGCACAAAGGATCTTTCTATTACGTCAATCCTACCTTTGCTGTAATTGTGGAAATGAGCTAAAATCATTTGGATAAATAATTAAAATGTTTATATTTTAATCTCTGGAATCCCAGAACCGTCAATAAGAGAACTCTTTTGAGCTAAGAAGTTGGTGTCTTAAAATAGTTAGGTTTTTAATGATACTGTTTTCTGTGAGTTCAGTTAATTGTATCTGCCATTACAATACTATAGTCAGCGCCAAGAGTAGCGATGGAGTGTAAAGAACTTTTGCGAGCACCGCGCCAGCATCTGGCGGCTACTCTCCGTTCAATATTGTAATTTGCAAGTACGCGTGTGCAAATTTCCTGCAGGTGCGGTGTTAAAAATCCTGTAAATACGCAAGTGGCACTCCATTATTACTCTTGGCGTTTACCTTACAGGATAACTACTATTTATAGACTAAGTTTCACTATATACTCTACAAAAGAGTTCAAGAGCTGTTGAGAAGATGGTCAGCCAATTTCAGTATATAGCGAATTTGAAGGTTAATTTTTTATTTTCATTTATTTAAATTAACACTTAATAATAGAAGATAATAGCGACAATAAAGTTGAATAGGCCGAAAAATTGCAAGCGTTAGTACGTCTACGTCACTCGTTGATTAATAATTCGTGAGGTCTCGTCGGGCAGTGCCAAATTTCGTTTTGCCAGGGCCGGGTCCGAAAATTTTTCAACGCGAGCCGGTACTTTGGCACCACGGTTTGGGTTTTCGCAAATGACAACAGTCCGTTATTTACAACTAATCTTTTGAAATATTGTCCTTCTTCCTAAGTTTCTAACTTTGATATTGCAAACTTTTGTCTAATTATATTAATGTTAGTATTAAAATAATGAATATCCACTTAATTCTCACATTATTATCTTCATTTCTTCTTCTATTTGTTTGTCTTGTTCTACTTGTTGTCTCCCACCAATCTGGAGCTGATGTTACTCCATTCCATTGTCGTCTTACAGTTGGTCTAAATATTATATTATATTAGGTTTGCTTGTAAATGATATGTATACCCGGCAAAGTTGCCAATTTAGTCGCGCTACCCGGTCAGCAGTCTGAATATACCGACAGATACCCCAACCGGGCCGGCCCCCTACATTTGGCACTGATTTTTTGGGCTATTCAAAACATTTTCATCGCACTCTTCAGTAAAGAGGCACTTTTCTTTAAAACGTCATTTTTGAAACTTGGGGCCATATTTCGGGCCTGCCCATTCTCATCCTTGATACCTGGGTGTGGTAGTTGTCGTCGTCGTCGTCGTTGTAGTAGTAGTAGTAGTAGTTGGTCTTGTAGTACTTGTTACTGATGTTATTAGAGAAGTTTCCTCATTAACCCTTTTTACACTTGCTGGATATTCTGATTCATATCTAAATGTAAACATTTATCTTTATATTTATATTAGGTTAAACTACTGAGGTAGCCCGTCCAAGCCAACGAAAAACCTGTAATAGTTAACTCTTAGAGAAAAAGGTATTCAGATCTGTGCCTTAGCCTCTGAATACGCGAGGATTTGAGGCTGTGGGTTCGAATTCCCCGTAACTGGAGAAGGATTGGGAAACCAGCAGCTTACTCATTTTATCATTGTTTCGTGTACCCGAAGACTAAATGTTAGAAAGGAGCCGTCTTTGTTTAGAAGATTCCGGAATGAATGGCCAAAACCATGCCCCCAAAGAAATCTCCATTTACTGTGTGATAAGTTTAATAACTTTACCATTCAACCCACAAAGAGAACAGATTTATATGAAAAATAAGAAAAAGAAGCATAATAATACTGCCTAAGTCTATAAGGTACGGATTAGCGGTATAACTGAACATTTACTATTCTTTTTGTATAAATTACTATCTTGCAATATTGAATGATTATAATCAGCCATAAAAACTAACCTTTGTTGATAGGCTTGTGGGTTGTGATTAGAGTTAAAAGAAGCCGGATACGTTCGTGACTTTGATATTTCGTCTAGAATCAATAATTATTAATATATTATTTTACTTTTATACAGTTAACCATAAGAAAACATTATATTCTCGATAGGCTTTAACAAGATCCAGGTTTCCACGCAGTATCTAATGGCAGCGGTGTTATAAAATGAATGAAATTCGGTGCATATTCTTCAAAAGTGCATTTATTTATATATATCACCGCTTATGTCCAATATACTGTTCTGGACACCTAAAATTTTTAGCTTATATAAATAAACCACAAATATTCACTTTCTTATGCTTAGCAATAATTTCCACTACGAATTATACCGAATATTTCTGTTCGAAATCCTCCTTGAATCCCTCTTAATCGTTCTCTTTCAGTCTTTTTCTTATTGCAGGAAACAAGCAATAAGCGCAATAAAATTGTCAGGAAACATCAGTCTATTAATGTTAATAATAGCAAGCAATAAAACACTTTATATATAGCAATTAACAAAGCGCGTTATCGTAAAATAAAAGAATATATGATATGAAATAAAGAGAAAGTCAGATTTAGGAACAATTTGGGGATTTGAGGAACAGATTGGTTCAATCAGTTCAATAGAGCATAGGTTCAATTACGCCTGATATTAGAAAGCCAGCCGGACCGGCCCCAGTTTATTTCAGAGTTTTTAGCGAATATATTCCGATACTCCATAATAGCGGATAGAGATATTCCAAATTCCGTTTCATGCTACAATTGTTCGTACCGTAACCTCTTGCAAGCGATTAGTCCGCCGATTATATCTGCATTAATCATGGGCAATTCAGCTCTATGTGAGAGCTAAAGTTGCTAATTTTTAACAGTAAAAGTTAAACCTTCGGCTACTCAAATAAACAACTTTTTCTTTATATTCAGGTACCCCAGTAAAGAAAACCTTCAAACTATTTGAATGCGATCGCGAAAATTTTTAGTTCCAAATACTTCTGTTTTGTGGGAATCGCTTATATTTGAGATAAATAATTTCTGTATTTCTTTTCTAAATTAACTTACAAATGCATTTGTTGTAATTTGTATGTAATCTTATCCAGTGACAGTCAGAACTATTTGAATTACATTGACAACTGCCGAGACCTGTCCATGTTAGACCTTCAAAGGACTGCCAGCAAATCTCTCTAAAAGAAGATATTATAAGAACAACAATTAGTTGGAGATGGATTCTTTGGTTTTGTGTAAGTAGCTTTTACATAATTAGCTTAAAAATACTGAATAATGGATTCCTAAGGGGTATACTGCAGATCTGTATATCCGACAGAACCGGCCCGGCCCGGCCTGACCACCAAAATTCAAGCAGGGCCGGGCCGGATTAGCTGTATATCCGAGCGGAGCCCGGCCCGGCCTCCAAAATTTCAGGCTGGACCGGTAACTAGCTCTGGTATACTGTATACACTTTGGAAAGCCAACTATTGTTTTGAGCATCTAACTTAAAAATAATTTTGATAAAATAAAATTAAAATCGGAAGAGAAGCGTATTCCCCCCCCCCCCAATAAACGCGTATTCGCTATTAACACTCAGGTTGTTGTATTCTATACTATAATTGTAGACAGCCATATTATTGATAGTTACAAAATATAAAAACTAATTAACTACACTGATTAATTCTACTATTTTCTTACTAATAAAGTTATAAATCTATTTCTTTCTAGACTTACCTATCTGCCATTGTACATTGATTATCTTGATCAACTCCACAACTAGAACGAAATAGCTTCCATAACTGACGACAGCTAATATGTTGTAGACAAATCCTATTAAGAGCTTCATCACAGGTAGTATGACGAAGATATTCACGAGTCTCTAAGTCTAGAAAGTATAATAATCAGTTGACAAGGATGGAATAGACGATTAAAAGGATAGAGAAAGACACGGATGCACCCAAATTAATCTCTCATGGATATAGTCCATAACAAAAAGAAGACTGCGGTGCGCGGTGTTGTGTAGGGTTTGTAAAATCGCCCTTTTGGGGCAAAATTGGAAAACCATTATACGGTTCGATACGAAATTTTCTGTTTGATGTCAGAAAAATATTATTGTACTAGTTTTATTTTGTATCATACCCAGAAAAAGACAAATACGCAGTTGCGGAAGCCTATGTATACCACCGCGCTCTGCGGTCCTTTGTTTCTTATAGACTATAACACCGAATATGTGGGAGTGGGAACACGTCTGCCTATAAATAACAGCAAAAACAGATTCGATGAGAACTTTCATTCCAGGGACTCCACTTTACTTTCTATAACTTTGCTCAAAGGTCGGCTATTCCAGTTTATCTTATAGAAAAAAGATGCGGTTTAATATTTAAAATTAAGAAGCTTGTTTAAAATATTGTAAATATGTTATTATCTTTATAAACTTCTCATTTTATCCTTTTTGCTGATTAGTATTTTAGTATCCGGCTCCTTTAAAGAAGTCTGCTCCATCATGGTTATCACAGCTACAAGAGTTTACTCCACTAACCTCCACTTAGTTGTGTTTTCCACTGTCTAACTTTGTCAGAAAGGGGCATTCTAGTATTTCGTGTGTTAGATGGAGTAGAAGATTCAGCTACATAAATACTAAAAGAAATTAAAATAACAAATGAGAGTTAAAGGTATATGAAATGAAGATACTCACAACAGTATTGTAAGTTTCTAAATAATAAAGTTATTGCAAAACGGAAATACTCTAGATTTTTCGAAGTGACTCAAGTCAGACGAGGTTTTTAATATTTGATACTTAAAAAGAGAAAACTGGCCCGACTTTTTTATTTTACATGGCGGTGACTATATTTGACAGTAGCCATTCGGACTAAATCCCATAAACATTCAGTATAACATTATGAACAAGAGTTAAGAATGGAGTATTGTCATTCTAAGATCAACTATCTTTATATTATATTTAATTTATATTTATTGTTATTTTAATTAAACTAAAGAACCTACTGTTGTGTTAGTTGATATTCATGTCTTGCATCTAACAGTCTTCTTTCACACGGATGATTCCATATTAACTGACGGAAAAAGTCACATTCTTCAGCAAAACCTACAGAAACAAAAGTAATTTTTTAGGAATAGAAGATCAGTCTTTGAGTTGTCATGTGGTTGGGCTGCGCGCATCGAATCTACTCTTATTCAGAAGAGATTCGGGTCCGGAATCCTGATCCAGGATTATGGTAAACATATCTGTGCTCGGTTTTTCTATAGAGCAAACGTATTAATCCTATCCGAAAAAGTTTGTGGATGGTTAGATTTAAGAGTAATACATCTGTGTAGTCTGCGTGTTTTCCAATTTTTAACACTGCTACTGCTGGCAAAATCTAATTTTACAATGCTGTATTACTTGTGAATTCTATGATATCGCTTATAAGACAGGTTGCTAACCGTAAGATTTAGTGTATCCAAAGAAACGATATGCGGAATTCCGCTTTCCTTTGAAAATTGCTCCGCGAATCGACAAAATTTTAACAGCTCTATAGATTTATTAAAACTTTGTGGTTTTGCATTACGGTAGTTCTAAAAGTTATAATAAACTTCTATGAAGTTAGTTTCGGCCATCGCTGTTCCGTACACCTACCTAGAGCTTCATAACAGACACAGGATGAATATGGAAAGAACTCTCTAATTCTCCAAATATCATGTACGCAATCGGAAGGAGAACGGACAACACATTCTAGAATAATTGTATAGTTTTATTCAAAGTACTATTATAGACTCATCTCTTCCCACAATTTCAATAATTTCTCTGGTCGATCGGATACCTTCAAATACCGCCGGATAGAATTGACTTCAGCCCGGATCTTGGGATTTTAGGCCCGGCCCGAATTTCAGACCAAGAATCGGGATTTCCCGACTTCTACCATATATTTAAGGGCTGTGTAGATATGGGAATTCGGATAGAACTGTCTTCATTCTTTGTGTGGGGATCCGGGCTGGGCTGGGCCGGGGCGGGCCGCCGTACTTTTGCGAAAAGATGGCAGTCCTGTGAGGCCATAGCCGCCCTTGATGAAAAGCAGGCCCACTCTGCCAAGACGAGTCGTGATTTAGGTATACTTGGGCCACGCAATTTGATTTGACAATAGTTTATATATATATATATATATATAATCTCCTATGTATTATATATTAACTAACTTGACAATGAGTATCCACAAGTTTGTTCAAATGATTCAAATATTCCCCTACAAGAGTTGTTTCGAAGACAGGAGGACCTCTGTTGCAAACAGCTGTTATAGCCACTTAGTGTACATGAAACCACTGAAATTATCAGCTCGGATAAACAAGAAAATATCGATTTTATGCCCTTTTATTCTACTTCCTAGAGAATGTCTAGAGGTGAATTGGTTAATTATAGCAGCATGGCCAATGTGGCCTGTTCGGTCCCTGGACCAAGCCAGATTCTAAGCCTAGCCTAACCTGAGCAAAGGCAAGAAATCAAGTCCCAGCCAGTTGGACAACCCTTAACTATAGTAGAATCTAAGTTCACCAAGGGAATGTTACATAATATAAGAATCTCATTGAAAATTACTCTAAAATTCTTTGGACACTTAAATTCAAGCAAAATCCATTAGGATATTATTCTTTAACACTCCGTTATTTTATTAACTTTTATTTTACCACCCGCGAATTAACTCCAGGATATCGCATCAACTGTATTATTATATTTTAGCCATAAATTTTGTTACAACTTAGGACTCGCGCATGGCCACAAGTGTTTTCTATTTGGGGAGTTTTAAATTAGCAACATCTGGCATAGTTGCGATTTTATTAACTAAACTTAGTGGGGGGTCTATTTAGGAATAAAGTAAATCTAAACATACATGATAATAAAAGAAGTAATAGAAACATGCAGAATATGAGTCAGTCAGCAATAAGTTCGAATGTCACTCAAATGCGTATAAACAAAACATTAATTAACCTAAAACAGATAAATATTAAACATAATTAATAAAAATAGAATAATAATGTTTAAATAAGCTTAATTCATAGAACATTGTAGGTATTTTATAAGTTCGAGCGTAGTTTTGAAGGTCATGAATGCTCTTTTGCTAGCGATAACTACATTTTGACGATCTAAACGGAGGCGTGGCTTAGGTTGGAGCCGAAAGTGAAAATAGCTTAAGGATGGAGGGAATAGATGAAGAGATAGGTATGTATTGTATATCAGTTCAATTGAAAGATCTTACTGCACTTTTGGAAAAGCTACTTTTTTGTTTAGAATAAATAGAAAATAGTTTAATGACGAAGTATTTCGAAAACAACAACTGCTTATAAACAACACTTTTAGAAATGTTGTGAAGCATTGCGCCTTCCACTTTTTTTGCACGGGTTTTTTGAGAGATTTCTTTTCCGAATTGCAATAATTTAATATAAAACAATTATTTATCAGTTCATATTAGGAATGCTTAATCTTAATTTTGGAGAGCGCGCCACTTACCATGTAATACATAAGTTGGAGCATTAATAGTATTGAATTAACCGTCTAAACAATATTTTATTTCTAAGGAATGTGTTTCTTCACATAATCAACCAGTACCGGCAATGAGGAATGAAAGTCGCTGGAATGTAAAACAAGAATGGAAAATCGATCTATTTCTGGAATCTGAATCTTTCAAGCCACCGAAGTTGCGGAATCTATCTAGGCTCTGTAGTTTACTATATATCGGTGTTAGCCACAATTTCTCTAAAACTGGTTGACCTTGGTCACATTGCCCCGACCAGGGCTGCGTATTTAAAAGGCCGTCGTAGGCCAGGCCAGGCCAGGCTCACTTTTAGAGGGGGCGGAGCTAGGCCGGCCTGTTTCGGCCTGTGACGTCACATTATCTACCAAAACCTTCATCAAACACTATGAAGCATTTACTTATGCTCTATTTTGACATGACGGTTGAGTCAAAAAGACCCAAGCCGGCCTAGGCCGGCCTATACGCAGCCCTACCCACAGCGGATTGTCTCCTTCTTTCTCGCCCACCCGCAATTCTGGCCCAACCGCAATTTTGTGGACAGAGAATGGATAATTGGGTCCCAACACGCAAACAATTTTCTGTTGAGACAGTTTTCTCCCTCATTTATGACCTTTTTGTTTCATTTTTTCTATAAAATGCATCTAGTGGCACGTGGCCATCGCAGAAAGAAATAGTGAAAGAAATACAAAGTCTATCGTTGTCAAAATATTACATTACGAGTAAAAGCACACGTGTTGACGGCAAAACTAAATCTACGCTCCGGCACTTTTACCACCCTTCACTGCATAACCGCTCAGTTCATCTGCTACAATCGTACTTTCTCAAAGGACCGCTTTAAAGGACTACAGAGCAGTCCTTTAATTGCTGTCATTGCGCGAAGAAATTTTGAATTAAATGCTTGAAAGCATGTCGAGATTCGAGTAAAAATTGCGCGAAACCGCCATGAAAACCGTCGTTTGAACGAAGTTCGATTGTATAGCGGTTCTGCCGTACCCTGTTTTTTCAGTAGTATAGCATGAGATATTTGATCTATCCGAAAGTTTTTAATAAAGAAATCACAAATTTATTCAGAAATGTTTATATAGTAATGTGTACAATAAACTCGCTATCAATAACTATTTAAATAACTCTTGTAACCCGTTTCTATATAATTATGTCGATATCTAATGTTTTGCAGATATTTTAAAGGAGAGAAGGTTGTCTAGTGATCGTAGAATTCAAAAGTGGCAAAATCCGTGCCTTTTCGTCCAAATACCGAAAGTTCTGCGACTTTCAAATTCTACCTGATTAACCCGCATACATGATCTAGAAGCACTATTTTAGGGCGCAGAATCTTACACTCTGTTCACAATCACAGCATAGAAGCAGAATAATTACAGAATCACAGAATGTTAGATAATTCAATGGTGTGAATACGAAAATGTAACTAAAATGACTGAAATACTAAAATACAACTGTCGTCATTTGGTCCCAAGTTACAGTCCATAACAAAAAAGGACTGCAGTGAGCGGTGTTGTGTAAGATTTCAAAAATCGCTCGTGGAAAAATTAAACTTTCATTATATGGTTCGATGCGCAATTTTTTGTTTGTGGTCAGAAAAATATTATTGTGCTAGTTTTATTTTGTATCATGTCCAGAAAAAGAGAAATACTCAAATTC
>JAQGAV010003433.1:0-12487 GCA_034691345.1 Phasmarhabditis papillosa | reverse complement strand
GCTCACCTAGTAAGTTGGCCTTCTTCAGCATATTTGGCCTTTCTGGGTGCTGAATGTTCGTCTTCCGGTTTCTTCTTTGGGCGGCGGTTCTTAGACTCAGACAAGAAGGACACAGAGCTAGAAAAATAATATTTATATAAAATATCCTTTTTTTAATATATTTCGTAAAACGCCATATTAAATACTGTAGTTTAGACTAAAACCACCATCGTTTAGAAATCCTCATTTGAACATGATTACACATCATCGAGAAGGTATCAAAACGATTGTTTTATTTGCAAAAATAGATCATTCCAATTAGATCTTATTTGATCTGTTTCAAAACTGCAAAGCGCCTTCAACAGAGTTCTGAATTGACCAATTTATAATTTTCTGAGCACAATGCATGGAGTAAGGAAGGCGAGGTCTATGTTTTCAAACAGAATAGTTCTCTTCAACCCACGCTTTAGAGTAATCTAAACTATTCTCCCAAGATGGTTAGGATTAAAATCTCCATTATTCTCTAACAATTCTAAATATCTTACCGTTCCATCTGATTATCATCCTTATTATCCTTTTTCTGTTTATTTTTCTTCTTCTTCTTCGAAACAGAGGCGTCCATTTCCGATTTCAAAAAGGACATGGCCTTGCTGAGTTCAGCCATACCATTTCTATCAGCATAGTCATTTCTCCAACCAGATTCATCGACAGTCAGGTCAGAGGCGCTAAAATTGACAAGTAACTGGGGGAAAAGTTCATAAATTGCAAAGAATAATTGGAGAACAGAGTTTTGAATCTTCTAGAGTAAAATGACAGGAACCCAAGAGGTGGGCGCTACTTTTATCAGGATCCGAGTTTGGATCCCATTGATAAATTGGTTCTATTTCAGTTAACACTGATTGCAGGCCTGAGATCCGTCTTTCTTCATTCATGATAACTATGTTCCATAAACGCAGTGAATAGAAGACCAGCTTTCGAAAGTATAGGGGATTCTAGCGGGGCCGGTAGATTTTTGCTAGTTATCGTTATTTGACCATTTACTTCTATTTACTTTTCGGTCTACCCCTACTCTTTACTTACTCGTTGAGGATTTTGTCCATCTTGACCATTTCGCGTTGTTTTTTGATCTTCTTTTCCGAGTTTTCTTCTTTATTTTTCTTGTTTCTTTTATCCTTTGCTACCTTCTTCTTCGCCGATTTCATTTCAACTTCTCTGAAATTGATGAAAGATATTGTGTATTTCAAAAGTTTCAAAAGTCTACTCGGAATTTTACAATCATGTAGTTTCAGGATACTAATTATGGTATTCAAACTTAAACTTAGCTTAACATTCGTTCATTTAGGCTGTTAAATACCTATTAATAACTAAATAAATAATCTAAATAAAGGTTTGGGCAGGCCCCAGATTCCGGACTAAACAGACCGGCCGTTGCGATAAAATTCTCGTTCATCCCACTCACCTAAGTCTATCCGCGAGTTCATTTAGCTTATCGTTTCTATTATCGATTAGTTCTCCATTATTCTTATCCATCTGTCCTCCAACGATCATTAAATTATCATAAGCAGCTGGTTCCTCTGAATATAAGGGAATTAGAAATTGGGCCCGATATGGAGGAACATTCCAGTTTAGCTCCCCAAAGAAAAATCAACATTTTTGAGGCCTTGAGAAGGGGACGCTATTTTGGCATTATATGGGTATGGGATTGTTCCTACGTATGGTGTTTTCAAAAGATTAGGCTGGGCACTGTTAACCGACAGTGTTCGATCATTCAATTTGCACCGTCTTTGTCTAGACCAGGGACGGGAAAGGGCAGGCAGTTTCAGGGCCCCCGGCTGGTCCGGTCCGGGCGGCATTTAAGGCTTGCGGCACTGGCGGTCGGCCCATTTAACCCTGAACTAAACTAACCTTTTTTCATGTTCTTCTCTCTGTAGATGCACGGTTTGCCATGCTCGCAGCAGACAAGTGATTTCTTTTTTCCGTCCTTGTTACCCTAAATTAATAACATAAAATAAGTCGTTATATTTATGAAACAATGCCTCATATTGAAAGAATTAAATTTACCTCAAAATCTGAATAAATTGAGTTGTAGGGAGTTTTTGGACATTTTGGGCCTTCGCCGACTTCACTCATTGTAGTAGCAGGATAGATCTGAAACAGAAATATTAGTTACAATAAATAATACAAAGACACTAATATTTAATTGTCTTACAAAGTGCTTAAATTACATTTTGAATTACTATTTTAGCTAGTAGAATAAACTTACTCGACCGATCGCTGAAGAGATTTCAACCAACTGAATTGGTTAGGAAGCAAAACGGCCTTTGCTCTATCCAAATTTCAAGGAGGAAGGTTCTCATGGGAAACTCTATAAATGGGAAACTTATAATGGAATCGGATAGCGAAAACTTGGGGAATGATTCCTGGATTTATTTGATAGTCAATTAATATTTATTCAACAAAATAAAAACAAACATCAATATAGATTCAAATAACAACATAAACAAACCTTGCTAATTTTGGGTCCTTCCATCTTCTGTCCATCGAGCGGCTGCTCTCCTCGCCCATTCCTTGTGCCTAAAAGAATAAATTTACTGTCGAATAAATGAAACAGCGCAACCTCGTCCAGAGGCAAAATTATTCGACTCCATGGATCTAGTCGGTGTATGCAGCAGTGGGTTAAAGCAGGTCGCCCTAAACAGAAAATTAGTTTTGCATATGAATAACCCTTACCTGACTGCAGAAAATAGCTGCTGGGGCTTGTCCCATCCGGAGAGAACCTAAAACTAGGGCAGATAAATAAAATTATAAATTCGGGAGTGAACATTAGGTACAGCTGCAAAACACTATATTTCACAGCATTAATCACATCTATTCATCAAAAATCGATATTTTCAATAACATGCAAACGAACCTGTATTGGTGCGGATGGCACCACGATTCTTGTGATACTGCTCACGAGCAGTGTGAGGCATCAGGGGTGTTGAACCACCATCACAGTGGTGTCCAATACCTACCAGAGCAATAATTACAATCATAAAAGGAGATACACACACCTTCAGGCGGGATCCGTTTTCCTGTCAACATCTTCTTGTTTTGAGAAGTTGACGTGACCTTAAAATAATCACCAAAGTGGAAACAAATTAAATATACCTACCGCTATAGCGGCCGATTGGCTTGTAATTTTCGGGCCGTGCCCAAAGACAGTATGTCCTGAAATTAAAAATGAGATGGGATAGTTAAATTATGAAGGTAAGAATGTGGCAAAAATTGGAACAAGAAATTTTCTCAGCGTTTCGAAATAAAAGTAAAGGCAACTGAAAATTTCTGTAAGAAGCGTTGAGCACAGAACAAAAAGCTTTGCTTTTCCCGGCAAACGAAAACAATAATGAAATTGAATTATGAGCAACACAAGGTGCTAACGAACCTTCCAATAAGACTGGCCCGGCCCAATAATCTCCGAAACTGCTCATGCGCAGTTTCATTACTCCCGTTGGGAGTCGACCACATCCATATGGTGACTCTAAAGTAATGATTATTAACATCATGAGAGAAAGATAGTTCTTACCTTTTGTTTGTTGTTATCCTTCTTCTGAAGATCTCTTCTCGTAGAGACGACGATGCAATCCGGCCTAAAAGAATTCATAATAAATCATAACGATGATCTGCTTACCTTAGATTTGGCCATATCGGCCTGAAATTTGTTTATGCACCCAACGTTATCCGGGGTCATTTCAGGACCTTAAATATAAAATACAAACATGAATAGTAATATTTAAAATAAAGAAAGTATATTAAAAAGAAATAAGAACTAAATGAATGACGCATCAATTACAACACTTTTTCACAAATTGCTGCAGTGACCTGGTATGCGGCTGTGTTCGGAACGGAAAATGCACAACTAGCAGACAATAATGTTAAACAGACCATTGCTCATAGTTGTTAATAATATATTACAGAAATAAATAAAATTAAGCTTAAAATATATTTATATCTAAGTTTTCTACGACATATCCCCTTTCAGCGGCTGCTGTTTATCAATGGGGCGCATCAGAAGTAGTAAATAATGCAAATTTCTTATTCATTTAGATTGTTGCACGAATCTTGAATTTATTTTTCAACCGATTTTTATTTTGATTATGTCATTGAACACTGCGGGCCGAATGTTTCTGTGTGACTGTTTCTACTCGCTGTGTGAAAAGGGCACAGTCGGATCTATGCACCTTGAGTTTTTTCAAGTAATTTCGTTCACGCCAAAAGGTTGCTCGATACAAAGTTCAGGAAGGAAGGCTCACATTGGAGAATTGATAAATGGGAAACTTATAATGGAAAAGAGCAATATGATATGAGAGAAAGAGATGAAGGAACAAGATGGGAAATTAATTTATTTGTTTAGTTTGATTTAGTTAATTCTAAATATTAAGATCTTTATCATTTAAGTAAAATTTCATACAATCCAAATTGTTCCAGAGATTTAAGAAAACAATATACCACATGAAATTAAGGTCCGTTTTATAAGTTAGGTACAAGATCGTATCCGATGCAAGCACACGGCAATCTTATTTTACAGAATAGTTTTAAGAGCATGGTATGTTGTGAATAAAATTTGTTAACTTTGTTTATCTATATTAGTGATTAACTTTATAATATCTAAAGTCTAAAGTTATTCAGTTGGCCTTTAAAACTAAGCGTGTTTCTGATCAAAGTACCAATGGCCTTCCCTCTAAAAGATATAAAATCGCTATATCTCATCTTTTCTTGGAATATCCATATCAGCTGATAAACAACAATCATTGTATGATCTTTTTTAAAGACTGTAATAATTAATAAACATGGTTAATTACAACAATATATTTCCACTTTCAGTCATCTTCACTACCTTGTTTTTAAGTGAAATATACGACTTGTGGTGCTAACTTTTCAATTTTCTGTGATATAATTACTCCTGATCCAACAAAAAAGAGAAAATTTTTAAACTAGCGGAGAACAAGAATATCGAGGACAATTGCCTTCAAAAAAGTTCTGTTTCTGTCGGTTCTGATCTCAGGTAGTGCCTCCTTCTTATTTGGAAAACCACACATAATATCATATTTTTCACTCCATTCTACATTTCTTCAACATTCTTCACAATTGAGAAGTAAAGGAAACATTCTGATAAACATTTTGTATTTTCTATGAACTTAAATCGATTTACATAAGCGAAATACTGTATTTGCCTACTACGGTATAATCCGTGAGGTTTTTGAAAAAGAACAATGAAACGGTATACGATAACATTTGCCCACCCTATTGCATTCAGTCCAGTTATTTCGACAAACTCAAAACTTGCCATATCAAATTTATAATCTATTCTCTTTTTCTATACTTTTCGTTCAAAATTAGTTCTTTCAAAAACTGTTACGGGCCGGTTTTTGGCCGCTCCTCGCGACCTTGCCGCTGACATTGAACCCAGCCACGAGATTCCAGTTTTAAACCGAAAAAACAATGAGAAACGCTGAAATCGAGAAGAGACGAAAGTTTTGTGTAAGAATAGGCCCCGCCCCTTTAAAGGAACATAGATGAGGTGATGTCAGATAGCGATCTAGCTACATAATAAATGTCGGAAATGCTGTAATCAAGCAGCAAGTGGGACACGTTTCGGGCTGGCTAGGTACTGTGTACCCGAAGCTTTTGTAATTGTGTGTTATTTATAAATGCTGTACTTTTGAAATATTATGTTCATGATATTCTTTTAGGCCTACATTTTTGTAGTTTGTCCTTAATGGGCTTTCGAACCTGTTATTTTCATAATCAACGTCAAGAGTTAGGTTTCCAGCGCAGTAGCCTGAAAAAAGACGGATCTTAGACTAAAACAAATACAATTTTGAAGAAAACGTTTCCAACACAACGAGTTCCATTCTTTTTTATATAACACCATTACTTCCACCGCTAGAAACCTAGCTCGTGATGCTGACTATATTTACATTGATTATATATTGCATTCACTATTTTTCCAAGGGTTGGTCCCTTTCAGCTCTTGTGTTTTTACAACTATGGTATTATTTAACCTCAATTATCGTTTTCTATATATAGTTTCCCTTTCGCCTTAGTTTAATGCCTATGTAGTTCAAGTGTGGGGTTTCTAGGATGTCCGGAAGTAGCTTCATTATACGTTTTGAATGATTATAACATATTAACTAGTTTAGTCTTCAACTTCCGGAACTTCTGTCAAATTGACACTTCCTTGAGCTAAAACAGCTAAATTTCTGCTTACTTTTAATCTGTAGCAACAGCTAGGTTATCCGCCCAACATCCATCGGAAGAAGCGGTGTTCAATCAAAAAGACTATACTTTTAAAGAGACTGCTCCCAATCCACAGATTTTCTATTCATTTTTTTATCAGAGCTCTGCTCCCTAAGATAGGAAATTAGAAGGTTCAAGAATGGTCAACCAAAGTTCAAAAAACATAACGATTCAGTATAGCATAACTCTTTAACAGTTAAAAATAACACGTTCTCATTTACTTGCAAGGAATTTTGGACCCGCTGGGCGGGCCTGTTGAATTCACACAGCTGCTATCACGTTTGTAAGTCATACATTCTCCGAATCACCTTATTTTAATAATAATAATAAAAATATTTTTATTAGTATTATTATTAAAATCAATTAAATGAAAAGTAAGATCAGAGTAAGATTTTATTAATCTAAGAAAAAGGCTAAATATCATTTAAATCCTTCTATTTCATAATCCTTTTTGTCGTCTCTTCTATGGTTCAATCTCACTTGTCTACGAGAGACAACCTTTCCTATTTTCGCCATCGCACCACTGTATTTCGGCACTGCGCAACCGCAATCAACCCGCCGCGCAAAACCAGTCTCAAACAGGCCGAAAACACCGCTGCCGCGTTTGGCTAAAAACTAAGTAAATGCGGAAAAAAAAGATGAATTGTCAACTTTGATGTGAACTAAATGAAGGAAGTATACTGTAGTTAAGTTCGGATTACCAATAACCTAACAATGGTGAAAACTGAACTATTCTGATTTCGATTGGGAAATATTGAATCAAAATAGTGACATTTTTGCCAATTTTGATTTTGTATCATGTTTTAGTTTAGGCGGGATATGTTTTTGAAAGAAAGGTGTTTATTTTCCTATATCATTCGGTTTCACAATAACTGTAGATTTCTTCGGCGCACGGTTTCGGCCATTCATTCAGGAATCTTCTGAGCAGAGACGTGTCCTCTCTAACATTGCGTAGTCAAGTGCACCGAACTAAAATGTTTTCAATAACCACAAATTTTGAACTGGTTCTAGTGAATTTGCGGATACAACTCAGTTTACTTACTTACAATTAGCCCCAATGCGGCCTCACGAATTACAAACTTTCTTTCTTTTCTCTCCCTATCCATTCCAACAAACAATTTTTACACTACTCCCAATTTTCGGCTTAGTCTTTTCTAAGCTTCGGGCGGGCCCACACCTCATGACGACCTTACTAACTCCCAACCCCGCGGCCTCTCACACTACCAGTTTCGTCTCAGTAATATTTTCGCCTCAAATTGAGGAAAACTGGCTTTTTCGTCTCTTTTAAGTTTAATCCGCTACAGCGAAGCAAAGACGAACACAATAGTAGCAGTTAGTAGTTAGTCACCATTTTGAATAACATATTTACTGGCTATGAAGGCCGGATTTATATGAGTGACTTTTAAGCTGGATTAGTTCTATTTAACAGTTTGGTTCTAGATTGTTATAATTTGTTTGATTTTGACACTTCGAAATCTACTTTTGAAAGAAGGCTCCACGGCTCGCCAACGGAGACTGCGAGGTTAAAGGACTGAGCTCTCATTTTAAAACTAAAGTTAATTTTTCTCAAGAAAGCTTTAACATAATCCTTCGAAAAAACTTAGTTGCACAGACTGAGCTATGACCTTTCCAATGATATATAAATTAACATTAATTGCATAACAAAATAAGCCATGCAATGAGCATAAAGTTTTCACCATTTAAATTTGCTCGGTCCCGTTTCCTTAGGGGGCGGCGAGCCGTGGCTCCCAATCAATCGGAATCCTATTTATTTATGCTTAGTACCGCTGCTCTGAGGATACTCTACTGGAATTGTAGCTCTTGCAGCAGTTTATTGCAACACAAGGTTTCGGTTGCAACATTTTTAATCAAAAGAAATTAGTCTATTTGCATGATCGTTGATTTATTTGTCATTGTAGAAACAATTCTTTCTCAATCTTCGATCGAAATCTCTGGAGTAAATCAAAATCAAACTACACATTCAACCTCGCAAACCAACTTTCACAAACCAAATTTTTTTTGTCCAGCCAGCCCAGTTTGACCAATTAAAAACAGCGCTGACCCTATATGACGGTTGTCTCCGTTACCGGTCACATTAGCACACCGCCATTACCTTTTAGACAACGGCGGAACAAACAAAAATAAGAACTTTGTGAATAAAACGAGTGAAAACGGCGAAACCGCAGTCATTTCTTTATAATAACTACTGTTGAAATGCCTCGCGGACTACCATTCTCGCTAGATAGAAAAAAGAAACAAAATGGAACGAAAAGTGGTAAGTCTTCGAAGAGTTTTCGAAAAAGATTGTATTTATATAATTCTTAACACCGCACCTTCAGTCCACTTGTACGTGCATACTCGTAAAGTAAAGTTCTGAAGGTGAGAAGGCGCCAGGAAAGGGCTGGTCAGATATTTCTCGAAATCTTTACACTTCATTATTATACTCGGATCTTAAGATATGCTTACAGTGTTTTCATAAATACTAACTAAAATAGTTTCGTTTCCAATTAAAGTTCTATCTTTCTGCAAACTCATAAGCTCAAAACAACCCTCTGCTCACGTGATCCATCCACTGTTTGTTCTCTGGCTAGCCACCCGGCGTTTAGCAGTAGTTTGATTGTCACCCGGTGGTTAGCGGAGGCTGAACCGCCAAATTTTCGTTGAAGAAAGACAATTCATGCCAAGGTTAATCTAATCACATTACAAAACTGTTTGTCGAAACCATTTATTTTTTATGCTGTAAAATGCTTTGGAATAACAAAGCTGTAGCTTTCACTTTGACTGTAGCTACCAATTCCCTATTCATTCGTAATGAATTCTATGAAAAAACTTATTTTCTTGCTTAATTTTATATTAAACCAAGTGATTGCAAAGTTATAATTTTGAATGTTTGTCCACAAACAATATCCAATGACCTAGACATCATTGCGCCGGCCTTCTTGATGCGCGGTGTTTCAAAATACAGGCCTGAAGAAATTGAATATTTAAAATTCAGAAACTTTCCGAAGGCAAAATTTTGCAGCACCGGGCATAGAGTATGGTCGGCTCGATGCAGTCTAGGTTTTGAAACAGACTATATATAGAATAGAATGGAATAAAATATTTATTGTTATAAGAGATTCGTATTTATTATATACATAAGAATTGATAAGAATTGATAATTAATATATCACCAACTTTTTGTCTTTCTCTACAAATAATGATTTCTCTAATCAACTACCACGTTTTAACGGCCAATCCATAACTTTAAACCGTAAACCAAACTTTTTATCTGTAAAAAGTGTATTCCTTACCTTACCTCGTGATATATTCGTATTTCGGCACAGCTTGATTAATTCGAAGGGGGTGTGGCCTAGCCAAATGCCAAAAACATAACGGCTTATCACAGCCATAACCAGTTCCTCTACATAGAACATAGGTTCAAACATTCGAAATAAAGTCTATCTTTAAAGATTATTATACTAAGATTATAGTGTTATTAACATTTTTATAATTTCATTTATATTAAAAGGTTCGTTAAACACATTTTGTTTGAAAAGCTTTATTATGTATATCTGGCATTATTGTTAAACTATCAATCAAGTGAAGCTAACTGTAATATATTTTCATAATATTAAGTAAATGCTATAGTCGGAGTTAAGAGTATTAAGAGTTTTAATGAAATTCTACTTACGTTTTTTTGGGTGATTTTGCGTACATTTGCGACTTTCTTTTAACGGAACTCTTGATAACACAAAAGGGAATTTCCTGAATACTTCGTTTTCAAAGATTCATAGGGTGCTGGGATCCAAATTCTTTCGTGCCCCATTTCAAAGGCCCGGTGTATTTCGGTAATACCCAGTCTCTTTATAAGCGTTGTGTAGCCAACAATATCAATTGTATTATCAAAAACATATATATTTTTAAATAACATGTTATTGTCAAGTGTAGTCTTATCTAGTGATTATGATCTATATTGTTATGAAGTAAAAAGGAGAAACTTGACAATCACATTGTACTTTTTTAGAAATGGCGTGGTTTTTTATCTACGTTGTTTTTTATCGTTATTTTACTACATACTAATAGTGTATAACAATCGCTTTGGTTGCCGGGCCGACGACAATTTTAACGGGCCGGGGTCGACCATATTACTGAAAATTCGTATTTTATGAATGTTTAGTAATTTCTCTGCATATGTATTGCGTTTAGCGCAACAGGCATACAAATAGAAGAAAAACCTTGGTTTAATATCAATTATAGTTACGAAAGACATATTGGATGGTACATTTTTGAAATTTCCGGGCCGGGCCGGCCCGTTTGAAAATTCCGCGCTGTGGGATGAGGGCCTTTCTTCTTTAATTTACTTTCGAAAGCACGTTCATTTTTATATAACATCGCTGCTCCCAGGACGCTGCGCTAGAACTATAATGTACTATCTGTGATTGCAATGTCATTTGCAACTTATTGTTGTCTGCAAACAAGAAACGCCCTTTGCTAGGTTTTCTTATTGTGATTCAGTATTTTTAAGAAACTAGCACTACTCAGTGATTATCTAGACATAGCGGTCCCCCAAGGTTGCCAAACTAAATAAAGAACTGCGCTCCTTTTAGAATTTTTATGTCGTTCGTTTATGGAGATAAGTAAATGAAGCCTTTTGAAATAATCTGCGGGCATAGTTTTTGGCTAGCTCTTTCGCATGAGATACAATAAACAGAACCTCATTTAGCAAAATAAACCAAGTTTTATGCACCAATATTTGGCCATGTTCGTACCCCTTGCCTGTGCCGGCACCGCTTGAGCACTTGTATTATCTAAACTTAGTTTATTGAAAATTCCAAGAGTTTACCAATTCCCCTATAGTTGAAGTCACTTCGCTTAATATTTACTCTTCCAAGATTCTAATATTTTGAATTAAACTTTGATCTTACTTGAGCAATACTTTCTAATTTCAGCATCCATGCCTCCCACCGCAGAACCCGAAACCCCTACAGAGGATGACGTTATCCAGAAGGTTAGAACAAGTTTTATTATATTTAAAAATATTAAAAATACAACAAAAATATTTAACAGGGAAGCAATAACAAAAATAATATATCATATTGACGTGTTGTCTAACTAGGAATCGACTTTGTATTGTATTCAATATGAAAAAGTCTAGTTGAATAACCAAAAACGAGTTCTTAATATCTTGATATATACATTTTTTGAAAAATAGAGTCTAGGTTTCTACCCCTGTATAGTCAGCACCGAGAGTAACAATGGAGTGTCACTTGCGTATTTATTGGATTTTTAACACCTCACCAACAAGCAAATTGCACGCGCGTACTTGCAAAGTATACTATTGAACGAAGAGTAGTCGCCAGATGCTGGCGCAATGCTGGCAAAAGGAGCTCAGATGAGCCTTGAGTTCTTTACACTCCGTCATTACTCTTGGCGTTAACTATATCCTAGAAAGAAACGTATTAGAATTAAATGAATGCATTTACCCGAAGCATAAAACTTTTGACCAATCAGAAGTACATTTCTCAATTCTCGCCTCTAATAAATGACTGGCATATATAATGCATACCCTTGAGTTTGTATTAAGTGAGTTCTTACAGCTTCGATTAGAAGTGCAAGATGTGATGGATCCCCGCTATGATTCGCGTTTTAACATGCTTAGATGGCTACAGTCAAATGACTATAATCTGCCAAAGACTACGCATATGTTAAGGTAATCTATGAGACAATCGAACTTATAGTTAGCAGTTTTGTCAAAATCGAGCTATCGCTCTGAAACACTAGCTCGTGCTCGAGCTTCATATAAAACATTGGCTCACTACTGGAACCTAACCGGAATCAAATAGACTCCGTGAAACAGAACTGGCTAAAACAGAACATTTAAAAAGATTAATAAAAGTTCAAAGTTCAAAGTTCAAAGTTCAAATAAAGAAATGTTTCAAAACATTTCTCTTTTCTTGGAATCCCTATTTAAATGGTACTAATCAGAAACGGTCGGTCACAGTCTAATGTGCAACGTTCAACAATTCCAGTCAAAAACAAACCTATAAAGTTAATATTGCTCTAAATAACTCCCCTTCAATTACTTGGGCCTTGAAGTGATGCTAAATTACCCATTCTAGTATTTAAAAGTATTTTTAAAAAAAAAGTATTTTATTTCCTGTATCACTCGAATCACAGTAATAGTAGATGTCTTCGAGGCAGGGCTTCGGCCATTCATTCCGGAATCTTCTGAGCAGAGACGGCTCCT
>JAQGAV010003432.1:0-12492 GCA_034691345.1 Phasmarhabditis papillosa | reverse complement strand
AATTATGAAATTTTAAAGAAAACTACGTACTTGGAGCCAATTAATAGCATTAGCCAGTTCTTATCAATACACGATGCCATTTGGATTAAGAACTGGAAGATGACTGGACAGAAGTAGGTTAGAGCAGTTGCTAGCTTTTTTTCTTGATAATCTCGTCTAAACGCTAGCATTAAGTGGTTACAATGAACTAAACGAACTTGTCCTATCAATAAAGAATCTTCACCAACAGAGCAACAAATAGTAATAAGTCTCCGAAAAATTCTTCACAGAGCTGGGTTGTGGCATCAATATCTTCTTGTTTTGGCATCCTTCTCTGCCTTCTCCTCTTATTCGGCCAAGTGTGGCATAAGTTGAAAATAATCTGGACAACCACGTCAGTTTTCCGGTTCCGGGTGGTCCAACAATCATAGTGAGAGTGCATTCCAGACTAAAGTAGAACATAGTTAATAAATTTTTTGAAACCAATCACCTTAATAACTTCAATCTCCGGAGGAGTAAACTGAATCCTTCCCGAGTTTGGTTTGAAATCATACGAAGTACGATTTGCTGGTGTCATCGGTGTTACTTCGATAACCTTGGAAACGGGAGCGCCAGCATTGCCATCATTGAAGATCTTTGAAATGCAGACTGGAATAAATTGTAATTGTAAAGTCAAATACGATATGTTATAGTATATTTAAATAAAACAAAGCACTTACTGGAATGGCGGCTGCATCTCGCATTCATCTTTGGTTCCAACTACTTCATTATCTGGAAAAGATTGTTGAACGTCCTTCGAAGAAAGGAAGATATCATTGAAATCCATCGTCGAAACATAATTTTTATTCTAGAACGAAAATGTGATTGGGTATTAACGAGAAAACAAATACTTTGAATAATTCGCAGAATCGGGTTCCCCGTAGACTAGAACAACATCGCTCAGCCAATCGAGAACAACACAGTCTGTATTGAGGAGCTGTCTCATCGTTGGCAGAACAGCTTTAAAAGTATTCGTTCTTGCGCCCCTTCTGACGATCAGATTAAATGCATAATATACATCCTGGAAAAGTAGCTACTAACTATGAACATTTCTACTACAAACTATACCTCGGCATCTAACCAGTCTCTGTACTTTCTTGTAGCCACTTCGAATCAAATTGGGCTAAACATGGAATTTCATAGTAAAATATTGAAATATACATTCAATTACCATATTCTTCGATTAGTTGTCCATCATCATCTAGAATGCCTTCAATCACATCCTCGCACACATGTTATCTAAACGAATGAAAATACTCAATAAATATCGATCAATATTATCAAACCTCTATTTGAATCATCTATCGAACATCAAACTTAGTTACCACGGGTGCCTTGGAACTACACGTGACAAAGAAGCACACTCGTGCTTGCGGAGTGCTGAAAAAAGGTGATTGTAATTTGCAACATTTGCGAGTGTAAACGAAATTCTCAAACTGTGACATGCTACCTTTTCACCGACATTCACTATATCACAATAACAAACAAAAGTAAAAGATATGAAACAGGTCAACGATAAGCGTAACACAAGTTGCCGTTTCCATTCTTTTGAATAATATTTAATGTGTTTATCTTACTCACCTCAACTATTTGGAAACAGATTGAAATTTCGCAAGAGATAACCCTGTTGGGTGAGAAACTGTAGGTTGAACTTGTTAAGGGCAAGAACACCTGAAACATGATTATGCAACTTTTATTTTTATTTTGAAGCTACCTTCTCCTGAATAATGACCGTGAGGTACTACATTTTCATCCCAAATAACCTTCTCAGTGGGATAAAGGGGTTCTGCAACTGATTAGGCCGGCGGAAACAGTGAATAATCTAGAAGAAATACAATTATAAAACTTTCCTAAAACACTTTCTCACGTCGGTTAGACGAGAGTCCCATTTGCTCCATTTGCACTGACTACGGTAGCTTCTGCTTTGCACATAATCCAGAGACACGTCTTGTCTATCTTAGACGCGCTGTTTCGCTGTCTCGACTCCCGCGGGCTTCGAGCCAAAAAGACCACCCGATGAAGTTGTAGTAGATGTACCAAACCCAGTGGATGCTAAATGTATTTTAGTTAGTTGAGATTATATACCTACGCCATACGTTTTCCAAATAATCCTCCCGAGGTCGATGTGGTTGTGGAGCCAAATAATCCACCGGTGGACGAAGTTGTGCTAGCAAACAGGCCACCTAAAACATGATGACATTGTAAGTAGATAGGAAATAGAAGCTATACCTGTGGTAGGTGCTACGGAAGATGCTGGCTTTCCGAATAGCCCCCCTCCAGCAGTTGACATTGCTGTTGATCCAAATAATGATCCTGAAACATTTCAATGAACAATTACAGAGACCGTAAATTATGAAAATTTTAATAAATAAATAGCACTTAAGAAAAATATGACGTTTCCGATATACTCAAAGGATAAATTTCTGAATATATTCGCTTAGTCTTAGCACGTTTTCGCATACGAGGTGCTCTTTCATGGAGGCGTTTCAAAGGTGTTCATTGATCCGCATACAAAAAATACGTCAACTTTGAAGAAAGGGAACAAAAATTTTGAACACTTCAGCCATAGAAGTGAGATAACACACCAGCTGTTGATGTTGCAGGAGCTGTCCAGCCGAACAGGGACGGCGTGCTGCTTGTAGTTGATCCAAATATTGGCTTCGTTGCTGAGAACTGAATAAACAAATAAAATATTATATAGACTGCATATCAACTTACGCTGATGCGGCGGCTTCAAATCCTAATCCAATAGCCGATTCTGCCCCAAATAAACTCATTATGAGATCTGAAATAACTAGCAAATTGGGATTCACTGGGCACATTCAAAATTCAACAAAATATCTTTCGAACAAATATAATGAAAAAGTTATTTTAAAAATCATATTTAAACATCGAGAACATTGCAAAAGGCTACTATTCTAGCCAATAAATCATTTTAAATTGTGAAAAATGTCGAAATCGACATTTACTAGACAATGAACCCTCGATTTTGAAATTTTTCATTTGCGCCAATTCAATTTTTGCAGACCTTTAAGGCAACCTCTCTAACACCAGCGCTGGCTGCAGCCACCGAACAGTTTGAACCATTTGTATGTATACAAGACATGTCTTCAGGACGAGGAGTTTTGTTTCCCATGAATTATTTATATCAGGATAATAAGCAAGATTTTGTGTAATACCCTAGTTACTTCGGGAGATAGAAATTGGGGCCGTTTTCTATATTTCAGTCGATTTCTCTTCATATATCTGTTTATCTGTTTGCTCGGGTTTTTGGTTAGGTTAGATGATAGGTATTTAACGATCGCATTCTCGAGAGTATCTACGCTCTCTGTTTGCGTTAAACTTATAACATTTGACGCTAACGAACCTTTAACTGGGTCGGCATATTTGTTGAATGCATTGCATTCATATCATCCTTCTATTTTAGCAGAAATGCCTAAAATGAACTTTGATGTATTTATTTCTAGAATTTGCAATTCACAGTTGTCGCACGCTTTCCAATACCATGTGAATTAGCATTAGTGGAATTAAGAGTTCCTAGAAAAATAGAACGAGGGTAAATAATCATTGCTAAAATACCTGGGCGAGCCATCATCGAGAACTTCGGAGATATCAACTGGCTTCTTTTCCTGAAAGAGAAACTAATTAGGATTTTCGTTCAAATAGTCCGCTTATGTTAATTTATCTTTCAGGGACGGGTAAAACCTTCACTACCGGCCGATTGAACGGGATCAGCGATAAGGCGCGGGCCATAAGGATTCAATCTAGGCCTGACCCGGTCCCTAAATGAAAAACGAGAAAGTAAAACTTAGCTGTAGTAGATCTACACTGCATTGAAGTTGAAGGAGATCTACCAGACTCCTTGTTAGGCGAGGGGATTGAACCTAAGATAGAATATTAGACATGTTAAAAGAACTTTATTTGGAACAAACATACCTAACTGGATATCCATTTACCACGGAGTCTTCCCTCTTCTATCGAACGAAGGCGCCCCTGGAATAAATGGATTAGTATTGTAGGCAGTATTCTTTTCGAAAGTAAGAAAGTACCCTGGAGGTTAAGGGGCCCTCCGAACACCAAAAATACGATTTAAAAAAAACACCCAACCCAGTCGCGCGGAGGTCTCCACCACGAGACCCCGCACTCCGCCCACAACAAACAAGCGGATCCAGAAGAGAAGCCACGGCCATCCGACGGTACCATCGGAGAACGGAACGAGACAGTCGACTGCAAGTAATATGTTTAGGTTTCATAATAGTGTTACGGTGACGTAGCGGTAATTGTTTGACTTTTTAGTGACATTTTTTGTACAGCGACAGAAAAGAGCTGCCGATAGGCGGAAACTTCTTTTGGAGTACTATACATCTAGGGTTGGGGAAGGTTTCAAAAAAAAGAAGATGGAAGCTCTCAGGGTACGGTTGATTTAAAGTTATTATCATAAGAAATTGAACTTGACTAAACATTTTGGAAATCAGAAACTTTTTTTATTATGTTGTTTTCATATTCAGTAGTATTTACCTAGAGTCGAAGAAGCTGCACAGGCTGCTGCTACCACGACTGTCGCCACGAGCAGACTTCAAACTACAAAGTAGTCCAAACTGAATAGTCAAATTAGTTTAAGGATGCTATAATTGATTCTTACCTATATGAACAATGGCTTGTCCAGCATCAACTGACGAAGTTTGCGAGCAAATTGATAAAAACGCCCGTATTCAGAATAAAATTGAATAGGGCTCGCGGTTTGGACGCATCGCTGCGCAATATACCTTTATGAGGTACAAAAATTAGAATAGGCTGCGTCTGGCGCTGGAACCCAATCGGGGTCCGGTGAGAATCTATCACTTTACCATATTTTATGGTAACCAATCACCTTACAGGTACTTATTGATACCTATAAGGGATTAAAAGAATGAATAACATGGTTATATTCAAACTAGCCTAATAAGGGCAATTAAAATAGCTGGAATATGGGTTAAAAAGATTTAAGCACGGAATAGAGCCCTTTTTATGTAAGTCCGATAGGGGAAAGATGGGTACGAATATTAATAATAAAAATAAAGCCATCTTAAGTCTTTTTGAATATAGGGCCAGGGAAAAGGACTGAACAGACCGGTAGTCGGACTGTTCAACAAAAAATACTTTCTTTCTTTAATTTTAATTTTATTAATTGTAGCTTTTTGGGCTCTTTTAGCTTTTGAAAGATTTTTTTACAAATATATTACAGTGTAAATGGTTAAAGGGGGAATGGGGGGATCTGGAGTTAACAATAAGAATAAACAATATGGTACAGAAAAACAATAAAACATTAACAAAAACATACATAATAACAAAATATATACAAAATATATACAAGTAACAATAAAAATAACAACAGAAACAAACAAAATATATACAAGTAACAATAAAAATAACAAAAGAAACAAATAAAATACATACAAAAAAGACCTAGTAACATAAAAACTACCGTCCCTTTGGGAACAATAGAGACTTATTGTTAGAGGAAACTAGACAAGGGGCTAGAACTAAAACAACTAAATATACTTTATGTATTTATTGGAATTGGCTTTTATGCTCTTTTGGCTGTCTTTTTAAGCCTTTTTCGTTTGTTAAATTATACAATTTTAGGGGGCTCGGCTTAAGTAAGAGAAAAGGAACAACAAAACTAACAAAGGTTAAAAGAGGTAAAACTAATGCATAAATGGTTAAGAAACAATAAAAGTAAACAAAAATATACAATAATACAAAATATATATACACACTATAAAACAAAAAGGGGATCAATATTTACAGTCTATTGGGAGACATTCGCGTTGATTCTGTTAGCCACATCATATATGGCCCAAACTCGAGCCAAACTCTGAAAAGATACGGTAGAGTTTGAACAAGAATATGTGGACACTTGTGAAGGGCCCAGCCAGTTACCCTATTTCTATTAAACGGGACGTTACCGTCGTAAATACTCTATTTAAAAGCACGGTACATCAAAAATTGTTTCTCCTTTTCAATAACTTATTCGATAGAGAGAGTCGTTCTAAGATGGAAATTTGGATATGCGACAGTTCCCCCCAAGTTCAAAAAACAAAGCTCAGAATTCGAGGAATTTGGGAAAGGTTCAATCGATTGTTGATCACCAACTGCCATTATGATAATATAGCGCACCTATCTCGAATGAAATATAAACTTTATTAAATTATTCGTAATGTTTAAGTTATTTTAAAACTGTTTTCCAGAATAATATCAGTGTTTTCCTGGTGTCTAAGCCTAATATCTGTGTTGCAAATGTAAAATATAGTCTTAATAATGGACATGATAATAGGAATATGTCAATACTGCTAAAATATAACTGTTTACTTTATTTGTCCATACATTAAAATAACTAAATGTTCATTTGGCTAGGTTGGGGGGAACTTGGGGGAAACTGTCGCAAGGCCACTAAAAGTTAAGTAATGCACAAAAAGTCAGCTTGTCTTTAGTTTTTCTCCTATCTATATTCTTTTGAACATCTCTTGAAGCTGATTCGAAAAAGTAATAAAAAAGAAACAAATTTTGGGTTGTACCGTGTCTTTAGGCCTGTTGTAATAGCTACCCTCATGGAATATGGCTCAAGTTAGATATTGATATGAGGATTCCGTGATATAATATTGGGTAACAATGCTTACTGAATGATTTTCTATTCACACAACACGTGTTCTGCCTAGTAAGCAACTAGTTTAATATCATGACAAAATACTGCAATATCTTTTATACCGTCTTCTTAAAGACCCCATTATAGCTAATCAAGATGTGCTAATAAACGGATAAAACTTATTTATGAATCTTGAAGGACTTCATCCTTGGAATAAAAATGCTTATAAAACTGTTAAGAAATATTAGCCTTTAACCTATCTCATCCACATAAACTTAACGGACATAAATAGTTATACAACATGCATTCCTGTTTAAAACATACTAGACATAACAGTTTCGTCTATTGGAGTTTTATTTACCAACATCTAAAACTAGTATTAGTTGAAAGGCACGGTACACTCAAAAATTTATTACAATTTTTATTTTTTAATGTTATTCTTCATGAAAAGTTATTCACAAATATATAAATATTTAAAAAATTGAGGAAAAGGTACGGATTGTACAAGATATTCAATTTTGGTGCACCCAATTTGGGTTACTGTAGCCCGTGAGTACCAAAATACAATCAAAAGCATATTTACACTGCAAATTCGGCTTATTTCTCACGCTAATGTGACTTATCAGGCAAGAAAATGGTAGAAATGCTAGCTTTATCGATTTAAACTATAAAATTGAGATGTAATTTTTGGGTGTACCGTGCCTTTAATAAAGTCTTGCAATATTAGCCGATAGAGGACTAATTCATGCACATAAGATAGTAGAAATATACAGAAAGGTAACCGACACAGTGGAAATAAAATCTCATTTTGGAGTAAAGGGGGATCAGGGCTCATTTACTCTGTTTCAATATCAAAAGTTAGTAGACAGTTAGTTACCAACGAATCTATTAAAGTGCGATCTACTGATAAAGAAATACTATATTTAAGATAATTGTTATATATATCAACATAGGGTTGGAAACTAGCCTACAGTTTTTCAACACAACGGAGCACTACGCAGCCAGTTATATAAACTATTCTGTCATCCGAACTGAAGTTTAATGCCCCATATCCGAAACGACTATTTGCTTAATAAAGTCGAGCTCCTTTAGCCTACACATAATTACTAATGACTCAATCATGCACGTGAAATAGCAGATTTATATGAAAAGGTTATAATTAAAAATTAATAATCATAACTGTCACTAAACGTCAGGGAACTCCGAGTAAAAAACAAAAAGTCTGCAAGCTAAACTCCATTGGGCGAGATAGCACGGCATCAACATACGACTGTTTATAACTGGAAAATATATGGCAGAGGAAATAGTGTTATAAACTAATATACATTAGGTTATGAAAAGGTTTTTTAAAAGGAGACATACTTCAGTCCGACCATACAGCAGCAATGTAGTTTCTTGCCAAAGGACGTTTACTGATATATAAACGACAATTGTTTCAGTTTTAAGCTGGTAGTTGAACATGCGCAACCAATATACACTAAAGTATTTAACCGAATATTACATGGAAAGACTTTGTTGTACAGCTTTAGCTTCATCTGTACATAGTTCCTTGTCTCTGAGGGATCAACGCTCGTCATTTGGAGAATGTAGATCTACCAGAAGCGTTAATAGGAAGCGGAGAAGAGCAGCAGGTGGAACGGTTGAATAACGTCAAGCCAAAAAATAAAAAGCGAATAACACATTCTGCCGTAACAATAAACCGCAGATTACAGGAAGGTAGTCGTGATATATAATACTACTCATTATAATAAAAGCCATGCATACCACATAATAATGAAAACTAATTGGACACTCTCTATTTTAACACTTTAAACACTTCATGCATACAAGAATACCCTTCACAACAGCACTAAAAACTAAAACGGGCTATACAAATTTTATTATCTCCAAAAGAGCACAAAAATAATAGCATATGTTTTTATATACGTATAAAATATAAACGATCACAGAGAGCCGATAAAACAGTGTTCTCAACCTTGGTCGAGCCCACATAAATCGGCACAGTGTGAAGACAAAACAAACGATTAGTAATGACCAGGCTACAATTACTATCACCCCGAATAATGGGGCCAATTCCCTGTTTAGCTCAATTTGCAATTTTGCAAATCCCCATGAAAACATGCAAGAAAACTGGATGGGCAGGCACAATAAATCACCCTTCTAAGCTTACGAAGACCGTAAAAAATATTAATCCAACCTGATAATTGAAGCGATCTCTGGTTCCTTGAATCATCCGATCAACCGCATCGTCACCTAACAAATAACAATTATTTTGTAAAAAAAATTATCAAACCTTTTGTCATATTACTTTCACGAACACTCTGTCACTGCTTCTTTCATTTTGCCTTTAGGAATTTCAAGCAAGCGTTGAAACCATGATCGGCCAGTGTTTCTATTTCCCGGATTGTTGGCTCAACAATGACAGACTTAACAATTATAAAAAATCAAAATAAGGCACGTGACAATAAATTACCTGCACAACGGCACATTTTCCTTTAGCGGCTTGAGTCTCGGATGTATATTCAATCCTATCGAGAACAGATCGTTTACCATTATCATTTCGTGCTTCTTTCTTGAATAAATCCGTAATTTTTGGCTGACGAATAGCGCCAATCTGAAATGCTAACTATACGCTTAGAAGGTAAGTAGCCGCTAACCGATTCTTTATTTTAGCGTCCAACAACTTCCCAAACGTTCGACATAGTAATCCCAATCCAAAATCTGAATATGGAAAAATAACGCGCTGACGAAGTATTACATACATCTCTGATGTCCACATTGTCCGGTGATATATTGGTTCTTTTGGTCCAGAGGCGTAAATAGTGAGCGCAAACCCTTGGTTCGGCCTAAAATATACTTTAATGAAATCACATATACTGATTTATACTTGGAATATTGCAATAGGAACAGCTCGCTCAGTTACAGGAGCTCCCATGGGATGATGTGAAACAATGAAGTGGCAGGCCAATCCCGCATCCTGAAAAGTAAACGTTTGATATCGCTAAAAGTGAATAATTTACTTTAACCATTCGGCCAGAAATTCGGCTAGTCTCTTAGCTGTACTAACTGAAGTACTCTTCTGTCGACCATATTCTCTAGCTTTCTGCACATGCCTCTAAACACAATATATTGATTGAATTGTTTAAATAAAATGCGTTACTTGTTTTCTGAAATCAGATCAAAAATCTCCATTCTAGATCAACTCCATACGAGAACAGAACATCCAAGCAATAGTAGCTTCTATTGAAACACCATCATAAACCTGAAAAGTAACATATGAGTAAATATAGCTAAGTTCATTGCATTTATGTTAAACTTCGGACAAAATAAATGTTATGCGGAAAAGCGCATCCTCGTATCTCAATGTTACAATGGTATCTTAGAAATATCACCTCATCGAGTGCGGTTCCCCTAAGGAAGTCTTTGAATACTGAAGACTGGAAGTATTTGATAATATTCAGTTCTCCTCTTCGTTTAACTTCGAATCCCTTCAACTCGGCTAGCGATCTATCAAGGTTGAATACGGCATACCTATATTACACTATTTGTAATCAATTTCGAACTCAATAAATACCGTTTCTT
Source organism: Phasmarhabditis papillosa (assembly GCA_034691345.1). Classification (NCBI taxonomy): domain Eukaryota; kingdom Metazoa; phylum Nematoda; class Chromadorea; order Rhabditida; family Rhabditidae; genus Pellioditis; species Pellioditis papillosa. The sequence continues at coordinate 2,267 of JAQGAV010003432.1, read as the reverse complement.
TAGTTTCTTGCCTTCTTCTTTCGATGCACGCAATACCATAAATTGATAAATTGACATCCATCTGGGAAATATAACGTTATTCACAGTGACACATTTTCTGAATCACCTCGAAGAGTTCTTAGCTGAGATTGCATATGAACCATCTGACAGAAGAGTGTGATACTCATCATTTGTGAACGACTGGTTCACTAGTGCATTCAACATAGTACCAGGGGAACTAACAGTGATCTAAATTAAAATATCTAAGCATATAAGGATAGAACAGCAAACCGATTTTTTGCTTGTGGTTTTGAAGTTTGAATGTGACATTCTCGGGAAATGAAGATGGAATTAAGCACCAAATACCTAAAATGACGTCAATAAATTTATGGTTTTGTTTGTAACAATACCATCCGTATCAAGTTCCAACGGTTACGAGCTTTGGTGATAATGTTAGCACCAGTGTGACATACCAGCCACCTGTAAAAGATAAAGTTACAAATATTACTATGAGGACACGAACCATATACTTCCTTTCCGCATCACGTATCCATAAAATGAATTCAGGATACACTTGTGGGCCAATTGAAAAGCACAACTCTTCCTTGCATCATTTTGATGGCTCCAACATCGTCCTTAGGCACCTCATCCAGAGCCGATTTTGCATTCTTCAGCAGTTCTTTGTAGTCATAACTGAACAATAAAAATGTGAACTAGTTTGATTTCGTATATTAACCGGCGATCGCGAAATACTTTCACGGTGTCAACATAAAATGCATTTTCTCGTTGGCAAATCATAGTCTTCCTCTTTTCCAGGCGTGTGAGATGGTTTGCCGTATACTCTCCTATTGTAATCTGAATAAATATAAAATAGCAATTTTTTCATTCGAAGGGACAACCTTAACTCTCTTCTTCTCAATGGCTTATGAGCAATCACGATAAAGTAGTTTCTTAGATAATTGGCAGCTGTAGCCGTCTTTTGTCATTTTGGTCTCCTCGGTTCCAATGTATTTGTTTGGGAAAATAATAATATTATTAAATGCTTCAACCATAAGAAGAGCTTCACAGACCGTGCCGCAACCTTTGCGCAGCACCTTAACATTCAAGTTTATCAAATTTTTGCAATTGCCTTCTTACATCATCCGGTCCTAAGAATGATAATGCACAGAGCGAAGAAGATTTACCCAAATTGACAACCACATGAGTGCATAGACGGCCTTCTTGGGCATTCTTCCAAACGCAGAGAGAGGTGGCGGGGAACTCCTCCACCTTATTTATCTCCTGATAAAGTTGCCGGCTGAGAATCTAAAAATTCGCAGGTCAGCTGAATTATAACGATATTACCTTGAGTGATTCATTTTTGCAATTATTCCGCTTTCCATCATTCGGATATTATTGAAAAAATTGCAGCTGTTTACTATGCTGCGACGATTGACCTAAAATTAAGAACATAAGAAGCTATATATGCAAATTTAATACCTATTAGCCATTCCGTGATGTTATTCGAAGTAATTAATGATGCATAATGGTATGCGAATGGCCAAACCATGATTGTCACGCATACAAATACGACGACGACAAATACGCAGACGAGCATACAAATTACACGGAAAAGGCCATTCTGAAGTAAACATATTCAAACTGAAGTGACTAATAGATAAGTGCATATAAAAATTTTCCGTTTACCAAGGAGGATCTGGTGACTATTTGGTGTTTTCAAAAGGACCTCTTGCTTAGGGTAGCTACTTGGTGAAAAAACTATCCCCCATGCATAGTTTTGTTGTGCTCACTAAAAGAGTCTGGTTGTTCTCTTAACAGCAATCATTCAAAAAAGTACTAAAATAGGACCTTCTTGCATACGAAATGTTAGCTATAGAAGACATTTGCCGCTATTTGCTCAGAGGATAGTGTTTCACATAATAGTGAAATAGTGGCCGAGTAACCAGGACTCCGCAAAGACTCGGCCAGGAATTGTTTACCTTACAATAAGATTCTTTAAATAAGAATTGTCAAAATATAGTGCAGAACTATTAAAAATTAAAAATGTGATCCAGGCCGTATCTTCCTAACGCACTACCGAAAGGTGCTCTCTCACTTAGTGATAAATTAAAAATCTCATCCTTCAAAGAATGATCAAACTATTGTTTTCAGTCACCACATACATTTTCGAATGAAAAAAGTGGTTGTCATATGTTTCGCCAGAACTGTAAGCGAGGGCTTCGAGAACAACCCTTAATTGAAGTAGATCATAAGAGAATGCGAATGGAGCAAACCTATTCTGAATTCTG
>JAQGAV010003431.1:0-12493 GCA_034691345.1 Phasmarhabditis papillosa | reverse complement strand
ACACTTGCCGTGTTAGATCATAATAGTTGATGTCTTCTTTGGCTTGTGGGTACCTTTACCTTTGAGTTCGTTATCGATTGGGCAAAAACTGCCAATTGGTATTCTGAAATACATTTTATGAAGTTGGGAAGATACAGTCATCACGTTTACTTTTACTATTTAAAAGAAATCTGATAACCACAAATTTTGGATTCCGAGCTCGATGCTATAACAATCATATAAAACTATTTTTAGGGGTTCTCACGTAACTCATTTCGGTTCAAGCTCACTCGAACAAAACCATGTCTCCGAATACCAAGGATTCAAAGTAGCCGCAGGAAATATACTTCAACTGGAGAACGATGGGGGCATCCCGCAACCTCAGGTACTAGATGCATTCCGAAATTTAAAATTTTTTTTTTAGAAAGATACGAAATATTATAGTTGAGAATCACAAGAACATATTATGTATACTTTATGCAAAATAGACTTACTCTTTGGGAATCAACCCCCGAAAACCCTATTTTATAGTTTAATTTGTATAAAAATTTCGTGGAAACTATAACGGTTCATCAAGTTATACTTTGAATTTTTGGAAGTTTTGGTTTAACATTATAGAGGGAACCAGTTAATGTTTTAAATAATTGAAACCTTGGATACTTCAAATAATAATAATGGATAATAATTGAAACCTTGGATACTAAATATCAGTTAATCTATATTAAGTTATACACCTTATTAACTTTAGAAAATGGTACAGCTCACGTCGAAAGAAGCAACTGCGAACTACTACAAAATCAGAGTATTGCAAGCTACAAACGAAGAAGAACGATCGGATGCTAAGAGAATATTGGAAAAACTGTAAGATAACAGTTATTATATTGTAGGATTCAAAAGTAATACGGCCGTGTTAATAAGCAGAAGTGCTCCAATATTTTATGTGAGTAAGGCAGAGCGAAAGCAAGTTTGCAATCGCAGTTTGAAAAACGACGAAATACGCAGCATACATGGCCTCATTACTTTTGAATCTGACTATTGAAAAAGGGAACAATAACTAAAATCTCGTCATATGTCTGAAATCCAAAAAAACTGGTTTTATCACCGGTAGATCGTGAGTTTTAGAGAGATACTCATTTAGAATTTTTGAGATTCTTGAGAATCAGGTTCAGATTCGGGCCAATGTTTCTTACTACACAGGGTGGGAAAAGGCCGCCCGGCCCGGCCGGCCCGTTAAATTCCCAGTCCTGTTACTATACAATCAATCAAAGATTTCAAAAACTTCTTCGTTTTAGTAACGACATCGAAATGCTGAACACTGGTTTTCAAGAACTATCTTGAAACTGTTCTGAAACTGAAAACGGATAAGAATCTGATCTGATTGTTGAAAAACTATTTTATTTGTGTTTGTATAAAGTGTTGTTTGTTCAATAAATTTGCTATTGTTAGAACTGGAACAAGTCTATGCAAACTTACAGGCAGCTACGACTAGAAGTGGTTATCCGGACGGCCCGGCCCGGCCTGGGCTCAAAAATATCGGGCCGGAGTCTGGATGTCTGGTTGCTTATTAATTTCTGAACAACCAGGATCCGCCTTAAAAACCGGTCCAGCCCGGACTGGGCCGGATAACCACATCTGGTTATGGTTTGTTGAACTTGTGCGGAAATTTTTTTTATTTTTTTGTCATTTTATACTTTTTAGAAGGAAAGTTCTTGGAAACTTTCTATTGTTCAATAGAAAGTACTTGTTGGAGATTACCTCTTATCTATTGTTGGGGGACAAACGATATGCAAGTTAAAGGTCTGAGTGCTCAATTCAAAAGACAAGAAATAGATATATTCATTAGTATAAATTAACTGTTTAAGAACAATAAACAATGAGTTAGATTTGGTGTTGTACTTTGAATCATTGACTAGTCCGGGTTTTTGCGCGCCATTGCTCGGCAGCGCTCCAATACAATTGGCAGTTCCTACCGTCCACCCTTGTATAAGACTTGGCCGCCGACTATAAGACTGGGCGGCCGTTGAAAACCCCGGGTTGAGGGGTTTCTTAGAGTTCAGAGACGGGAACAACTTTAAACGTTGTAATTCAGACGGTAACAAACTTTATTAAAACCATTGATATATTAAATTAAAAATATATTAACACAATGAAATTGTTTTATTCCCTTCGTTCCACAGCTTCCTGCATTGCCCATATGGCTAGTGCTCGCATGTATCCTATTGCTCTGTAGTATTTCTTCCTGAATATCGCCTCCGGAGTCTGCCATTGAAGACCGAATCTACTCCAGCAAGAATTGAACAGACCTTCAGCAGTGGCAAATCCACGAACTGGATCGCCCTGGAAGATAAAATAAGAGTGGGAACAAACAAGTTATTTGTCTAAACTCTCAGAAACTAAAGTCCAAACCGTACCTGGTAAGTATTAGGCCAAATTTTGCATTTTTGGGAATATACATAGTCTATCTCAAGACCTAGGTTTCCAGCGCGGTATCACGAGCGGTGAGCAGTGTTATATAAAATCAATGTAAAATCGGTCGACGTGGTGCGTTTTCTCCAAAAGTATATTCATTTTTCAAACACGGCGCCCCGCACGTGATACCGCGCTGGAAACCTGTCCTGAAATAGACTAACTGTAAAGAAACTTGACCACAACTTGGGAAGGTGTAGGTCAATCATGCATGTACTTCAAGTTTTTCAGTTTTTCGTCGCGCATAAAATGAACACCTATTTTCACAAAAGAAAAAAATATCTACCGCACATAACTTGGATACTTCAGGGTCAACACAAAGTTAATTGACTTTTCAATAAAAACAATACCTGAATTATGAAAAATGACGCTACTGCATATCCAATTCCGCTCCATACTTCTTCAGACTGAATGCTCGACAAATCGACTTTGCCGTTCACCCTTAAAAGATTCGAGTAGTTAAAATAATAACAATATTTCATATTCTTTTAAACCTTACATCATTCCGTTCACCGGTCCCAGTTCTCCATTGTTGAATGACATTACGTTCTTTTCGAAGATTGTATTCAATGCGGTGTTTATCTAAAACATTTTAATTTTTAAAGTTTTAGAATAGTTCTGTAAAAGTTATATTGAATTACTTTAAGTGTACCGTGAAAGTTTCATCTTTTTTGAATCGGAACCAAGATATAACTATACTCGGAATCAAAACGAATAACGGAGTGTAGAAAATAATTTTCAGGCAAAAACTGCTTGTACGCAATTGCGTTTGGCTTGTAAATAAAGTTCTACACTCCATTATTTGTTTTGAATACAACTATACTTAAGTTGTGTTAGGATCTCTTGGGGGCGTAGGCCTAACGATGCAGCCTAGAGGCGTGTCTTGCAGCGGGAAGCAGAGAGAGCATCGCCACGGAGGTCGAGTCTCATTTATCTAACCTTATACTTATGCTATGCTTAGGATATATAAACATATATGATCTATACAACGAGTCTCTACTAGTCTGGCATGGGACCACCAGCTAGCGCAAAACAGATCAGTCATGAGCTACCTTTTCTGGTTCCACCAGCTCCCGTCCACCGATCATCTGGTTGAACCAAACTCCGCAAAGTTGATCTGCCATTATTGTGTTCGGAGACTTTTCATCGAATTGGAAGAATCTAGAATGTTTTTAGTGCCACTTCAAGTAACAATGTGTTTTGGCCTCTGATTCCGTGAGGATTTGAGGTTGAGGGATCGACTCCCCGTAGCTGCAGAAGGCTTGGGAGGCCAGCAGCTTATTTAATCCATGTTTCATGCACCCAAACATTGAATGTTAGGAAGAAGCCGGCTCTGCTCACAAGATTCCAGAATGAATGGTCGAAACCCTGCCTCTAAGACATTTACTATTATTGTGATACGAGCGATACAGGAAATATAATACTTTTAAAAATACTAATACGATCTGAATTCGATTTGAAGATGTTCGAATAAATGGGGTCACTATCCAAAGTTTAAAAAAGGGATTACAAAGACATACATCGTTTAGTAGTCAATATCACTGAAGGCCGGTCTCCAATTTCAAAATATACTTAATTATATATAATATATGATAATATTAATTATACAAGATATATACAATATATCAAAATACCTTCCGTTCCATAACTTTTCATTAAAAGCTTCAGTAGCTTTCTCCAGTAGTAGGCCATACTTAGTTTTTTCTTCTTCTTTTTCTAACTCCGCGCACATTTCAATCAGACAACTGAGAGCAGATAGCCAGAGAGATCCACAGTAGGCACTATATTTTATTTAAATTTATAAAACTTTACAATTTATGAAAATAATTAGATACCGTTTATATCTAAAATTGAACTTTTAATGGAATCTCAGAAATTTTAATATGATACATCTAATTTGTAGTTAACTGCGTTTGCAGGTTCATTACAAATATCTCTAACAATGACAAATAATTGTAAGTAGTTATATTCGGCGGTCTAATCGCTTGAAGTTAAAGGTCTAACAAACTAAAATTAGTGTATATATTTGCTCTAAATTTGATCTAGTTAATATAATAAGCACTAAAAAATTGCAAGCACCCCTTGAGCGATTAGTCCATATCCTCGAATTTCAGCGCTCCATCTAAATTCTACCGTACCCCCTGCAAACAATTCATCCGCCGGCTATAGTCAACCATTTTCGTTAGTTTTTTCATTGTCTACTTGTTAGGTATTATACTAACCTTGTACCAGTCATTTTCCATATATCATAAGTTTGATCTGCAGTTCCTTCATTTTCAATCATACCATCCCCGTCAAAATCCCATTCAGCCAAAGCTCGATCAATAATATCCGAACAGCGTTTGTGGAGAAAGTGTAGGAGTTCGGTGGACTAAAAAAAGACTAGTTACATCAAAATATTGTAGCTATTGGATTGAGTTCTAATACACTAACTTTAGCTTGTCTCAATCCGGAAAGTTTTAAAACTTGTTGAAATATTTACAGTGTAATGAAATGGTTGCGTATTTTACGCTGCACTTCTCTGCAAAAATGCGCCCTAATCCATGAAGCCGGACCCACTGATACCAGCGACCACCGTCGACTTTAGTATGTGCGGTGATAGTTTTAATGATAGTATTTTAAGAACATTTAGTGCAAAATGCTCTATCAATTACAGAGAATAACACTATGGATACGGCTGCGCATTGAAAATGCCGACCCGAGACGATATTTTAAAGGGCGGAGCTAGGCCGGCCCATCCCAGCCCGTTTGGTGATGTCACTTTTGGAGGCAATTTAAAAAAAAATTGTGAGCAAGCTCTATGTTGTTAATATCTGACTGGGCCCAAGATTTCAAAATGAATGGGCCAGCGCGTGCCAGCCCTGAATATGGAGAGGGTTCATAGAATATAAATCCTTAGAAGCATACTATGTCAGATATTCAAAAAGTGGTCCAGGTGATCACTTAACTTGTCTTTCTTTTTATGTAAATCTATAATTTTACGTACAGTTTTCTTATCCTCAGTTTTATTATAGATTTGCTTCCAATCCCTCCAACAAAGCAATACAAACTTCATGTTTAGATCTTTCCAATGCGAAGTGTCGTGAAGTAGGTAGGCGTTTGTTTCGAGCCATGGATCACCGGCTAAAAAGGTTCGGCTACTATAATCGGATTCAAAACGAATAATGGAGTGTAGAAAATAATTTTCAAGCCAAAACTGCTTGGTACGCAATTGCGTTTGGCTTGTAATTAATTTTCTACACTCCATTATTCGTTTTGAATCAGACTATACCACAAATCGCATGTTTAACAAAGTTACTATAGTCGGATTCAAAAGTATTAAGGCCAAGTTAATAAAAATTGGGTTGCAGTAGTGTTGTAATATTTTGTCTGAGTAATGCAGAGCGAAAGCAACTTTGCAATCTGCTGATATCGCGCGTGTAGAATGCAAGCAGGCGCAGTGATAAAAATGAAGAAATACGGAGCCTAAACGGCGGTTTTACTTTTGAATCTGAATCTGAATATATAAATTTAACAAACTAGACTCAAGAATTATTCAATAAATTTATTTCATTTGTTTGGAGAAGAGCTTAAAATTTTACTGGTAAAGACATTCCACAAGGAAGACTATCTTTTTTGGTTTTGTATAGTCTATATACAGTATAGAGTAAGCTACCTGGATGTCCCAAATCATGCGGTATCTTCCCGTATTTTTTGATTTCCATGACGTCACCTTCGCACATATTTCGCTCTAATTTTTTGTCGGTTCGGAAGACCTGATCACCTAAAATCCGGGAAATTACCAAATAAACAAAAAGTTTTGTAGTGATACAGGTTTATGCCTAAAATACATATTCCAATAGACTTGTTCACCCGATTCTGAGAGCTTCGAGAAGTTAGGAAGATGTAATTTTTTTCCCTGATGGCTAATAATTACAGCAGAAAGCTGTAAATATTAGCCAAAAAAGGGCGTTGTAACTCAGCTGGTAGCGCACCGGTCCATAAATTCTTGACGAGGAAAGGTTGTGGGTTCGATCTCTCCCCCGTTCCGAACCGGATTGAGCAACCGTGGGATGTATGCTTGACTGTTCTCTTATGATTCCCGCAAACGGACTTCTAGCTGCCCCAAAGATGGAAAGAATAACAAGAACACCCGTCATGTGATATACATTGATACATGGGATAAACAGTAAACTTACAGAAATCCAATTGCATCGACATTTCCAACATTGGCCAATTCTTCAAAAGAGCCCAAGAAGCATAGAAATGTACATCGTAAGTGTTGAACATGTAGTACTCCCAGGCTAAAGAGATAACATAAAGAGGTTCATTGTAATTGCTACGTTTTGCAGCGCAGTATTCTGTGGCCGTAGTATAGAAATGCCCGGGTGGCTGCCCGAGCAGTTGAGATTTGTTGTCCGGGCAGGCTAAAAACTGCCGGGCACCCACCCGGGCATTTCTATACTACGGCCACCTGGGAAAGCGGTGTGATAAAAAAATGTACTTTTGATGAAAAGACTCCACATCCAACGTCCTTCCTCTTATGTTTGTGTAACAGTGCTCTCCAGGTTCCTGCAGTGTAGAGTTAGGCGTTTTGACCCGTTTTACCCCAACCTCGTTTCGGGTTGAAACGGGTTGTGGAAAAACGAGTTTTGGGGTTCCGGGTTGGGCTCAAACCCAAATTTCATCCTGGGGCTCGTTTTTTCTGGTTGAGATGCCCAACTCTACTGCAGTGGAAAGTTAACTCTTGCAATAGACTCTATTTTAACTTATAGATATTGCGTTTGTTTAAATTAAGAAAGATAACTTTAGATTAGCCATGATCGACCTGTAGCCCCAAAGCTGTCAAACTGGCCTGGCAAGGCCAGCTCAAGCCAGGTGCCGTAAATCTTTGAATGCTTTTCGGTACATTATAGTAAAGTATAATCGTTATACAAGTACACGATGCTCAGTTGAGATTTGCAAAAAAATATGCTGAGGGAGGGGACCCCCCCCCCCAAGTGAGGCCAACTTAACATCTATGCTCTAGCCGCTTATGTTAATTCTTTGAAATCTGCTTTGCCCAGTACAACCAGGAAAGCACATTTATCTATAGTTTAAGGGATGCTAATAATTGTTAAATATATTTTAAAAGATCTCACATTCTAAATAAATGAATCTGCCATTTTTCTTCTGCCATTCCTTAGTGTAATCACTCATTTGTTCTTTCTTTTCTATTTTTTCGACTTCATGCTGAACCCAACTGGTAGAACCGTCCACCACGTAATACAACTCGTTTATTATGGCACTTCGATACCTAGAACAACAAAGTTCATTTCTTTTCGAAAACAAAGGATGGCCTAAGGTCTTAGGATAGGATATTTATCGAATGTTGAATAAAAAAATTAAATGTTATATATCGTCAAGTGTTCGAGGAAAACCTTTATCGAAAAATGTAGTTCTAATAAAAAGGAAATGTTGACAGGTATTAGTAAAGGAAGGTATTAGTAATAGAACCACCTTTTTATAAGCGGACATTATAAAAAAAAGACAAGTTTTTCTATTAGAAAGGAATTTTTCTATTAAAGGAGAAAAACTATCACTACATTTAAAAATTACATAAAACTAAAAAGAAACAACCAGAGATTATATTATAAAGAGCTCCCTCTTATATGAATATCTTTAAAATATATTTTGAGCGGCATACCCTACCGCAGAGACCCGACTCTGCCACCGAGCCGGTTAAATAGTCAGTCTGACTCATAATATGATCATCATGACCTACAGCCAGGACATATCGGGAAGCGGAACTTAATGAATCGGAACTACTCCAAACCTACCATTCTGGAAGACTCTCATCCTCCGTATACTTAGAGTGCCACTTGGCTATCTCTTTGCGCCAGTCATCTTTTTTGACGAAACACCGTTCTGTTAGCTCCTCAATTGCAGATGAAGGATTGAAGAAGTGAGCGTACCATCTGGAAATAGTATGTTTTCTATTGTTGATTAGGTAAATAATATAATAATAATCATAACAATAGAAGCAATAGAAGTATAATATAGTTAAATATTGTTGCACCTCTGCTTAATCATAATCGGGAATTATTCAAGGAAGTGTGCTGTATTACGATTTACAATTGCGCATTATATACTCCATCTCAAGACATTGGTTTCCAGCGCGGTATCACGTGCGGGGCGCTGTGTAATAAATGAATGTACTTTTGGAAAAACACACAACTTCGACCGATTATACATTCATCTTTATAACACTGCGCCCTGCTTGAGGTACCGCGCTGGAAACCTAGGTCTTGAGAAGGATTACAGATATACGTAATGAACATGTGTAGATATGATATTTTGAAATGAACATCATTTAAAATGCATATGTATAATACCTTTTATATTTCCTCTGTCCCTTTCCGAATTCAATCTCGGGCATATGCCAAACCAGTGAAAAGATAGCATCTTTAGATGAACTATTTTCCACTTTCATTGTTGTTGTAACAGCTACAGCCAGTTCATCCGCGTTATTCAGGCCGTCGTCACCTGAAAACGGTTTTAATCAAATGTTCATAACGTGATTCTCATTTCACATTACTGCATATAGTTTCATTCTGAAGTATTCCTCGAGAATATTTTTATAATAGATTGATGGGTAACTTGTGAACGAAATAAGCAGGTTTTCTAAAAAAAACGGGCCACTTGCTCGCAGGGAAAGGACTGCAGCTGTTGCGCTGGAGCGCTAATCCGTTTTGCCCCCTACTGTACGCGCTCCTTTGCAAAACTGACCGTATACCTTAGCAAGCGATCCTTCCGTCGACTATATTTAAAAAAACTTACTATTATTGTTGCTATTAGTCTTCAATGCATCCCAAAGCTCTTTTCCATTGCCAGTGGGATCAAATGTTCTTGTGTTCATAGAATTATTTGCATCCTGAAAGAAAATCTATGAAATTAATTTGGTGGGAAATACTTATGTAGTAGGATTCATAGAGTCACAATCTAATCATTCGTTCTACAAACACTTTACGTATACTTTTAGAAATATGTGGATTATTTTCATAATTTTCAGAGCTTCAGGTAGTGGGAATTTCACGGATTGATGCAGAATCTTCGGGCTGCGTTACCAAAAGGAAAGCAAAATCAAATCATTTGTCGATACTCAAAACCTAGTTTCATCCTAAGTCATTGAAATTTCTATCTTCCGGTCAACGCCATGAACTAAAACATAATAAACCTTTTCAAGTTTACCTTTTCAACTGCAATGGCATAAGTACACGGCATTCCCCTAATAGTATGATGTAGACTCATGCCGTTACTTTCTTTAGTTTCGAATGGCGTCGCTCTGTAAAATAAATATGAGCCTAGTACATCAGGTTGTGAAATTCATACATAGTTTTAGATTACAAGCTCAAAGTACCTTTTTAATGTCCCCATTTAATTTTTTTAAACTTAAAAACTTCTTTGTTTCAAGAGTCGTTTAAGCCTATGATTATTTTTAGGAGAGAACTATACTGCGCACGGGCAGCTATGACCGTGGTTTTGCAGGAGCGTTGTTATAGTATGTGTTTTTTTCTGTTGAAATGGGCGACTGGGCTCGTTTGCGAAGGGGTGTGTCGAGCTCATTTTGGCGGGAACGGTGGGTATCGGTACCGAGCGGTGCCGCACATCACTGCTGTAATTTCATATTATGAATTATAAAAGACTTACAAACAGATTCCTTCTTTCTCCCATTTAGGGTTTCCTGTCCCATTTCTCCAGGTAAACGTTAACGAAACTTCATATTCTACAGCAGAATTATTGCATACAGTGAATGAAAACAAAGTTGCCGGCAACGAACTGTCCTAAACGAAGAAATTGGCTATTATTCAATATTTTTAAGATTATAATTTCTATTTTTATAATTTATTTATTTATGTATTTATTTGCATACGATATCAATATGTGAGATAACTTTAGAAATCTTTCAAAGTATCCATATGTCGTTCTTGGCATTGTTTCCATTCATTTGTATTTATAACTTAGAAAGTTTTGGAAAACTGTTTGTTCCATCCAAGATAATTGGTATACATGAGTTATTTAAATTAGGATTGTTTGAATTTCAATTGAAGAATATTATAAACTTTGTTTTTTATCTTACATACCTCGTAATTATGTGGTATAACTGGTGACATTTGCTCCATTAAGACAATCACATCTAGTTCTGGAACTCTAAACTCCCGGTAAGCCAATGGGAAGAGTCCGCGATACCTGAAGCATAGATAAAGTTAGAACTGCTAGGTTCTAAGTTCATAATGACCCAACACCGACCAAGCCTCTGGTAGCTCAGAGGTTAGAGCACTCGTCCGGTAAAGGAAATGTCGCGAGTTTGAGTCCCGCCCAAGGCATATTTTTCAAAAACCTTCCTCTGTCATTTGTGATTATCATATCCAACAATAATCCTTAGCTCCTAAATTGCTATAGTCGGTGGACAAACGATATGCAAGTTAATGGTCTGAGTGCTCAAATTGAAACGCGCAAAATAGTTATATTCTACAGCTTATCTTAAATAGTTCAGAAGAATAAATTAGATGTGGTATTGTACATTGCGTCATTGACTTGCAGTTCGTACGGTAGGTTAGGCTCATACAAGGTTCGTACCCTTGCATGAGCCTAGGCCGCCGACTAGATATATTTACTATTTTGAAAACTAATGTAAAACTATTTGCAAAAGTTGTTGAAATAAAGTGCTCGAATTACTTTTGAGTCAAGGGAACCAATACTTCGTTACAATAACCTTTGGAAATCTTTAGCAAGTAAAAACCGTACTGAAAAATAAGAAATATGTACAATTCTAATTTTGCCAGTTAAAATAGTATATACCTCATGTCTTCATTCCTTATCCGGCTCTTCCACGATTTCAACTCCGATCGTTTAAAGTTTGCACAAGATAATAATGTCTGATAAACAATACCTTGAACTGGTTGACGAACAGTCAAGATGAACTGAAACAACTCTATTTATCTGTTTTTATAGATACGGGATTATAGTTATGTAAAAAGTCACATTAAGTTTTAAGGTTTTTTGAAACACTGTGGCCTTCATTCTCTCTTTACTTTCCGTTACACGTTCATACGTGTCTATAGTCGACGGATGAATCGTTTGCAGAGGTGTACTGTAGAATTTAGAAGGAGCGCGAAAATCGAAAGAAAATATACTAGCAACCGATATAATTGTGTGGTCGCCGTATAATAAATATATCTTTAAACTACATGAGATTTGTCCGTAGACTATAAGCCTAGGTAACAAATATTTGAAAAAGGGTCTATTGGAACAGTTATATAGGCGGAATCAAGAGCAATACAGCCGGGTAAAATTAGATTTCGCGCAGGCGGAATAATGACTTTTCTTCCGAGACATACGAAATGAAGGCAAACTTGCAAATGCAGGTTCCGAACGGGTAACTTTCAGCGGGTGCATTGTTAAAAACAGTAAAATAAGCAGAGATACAGACTAATAACATATCTTACCTGATTTGCTTTTATATGTCTCTGATGTTGTTCCTTAAAACCTGGTACAAGTGACATCTTTCCGAACCCGCCTCTATAATCAGTACCTATAGATCCACAACCGATACCACCCATAGGAACACCTAAAAACAATATATCTAACTTTAGAGTAAATTGGGGCTGGGAAAAAGCCGGCCCGTTTCTCAAATTTTCGGCCCAGGCCGATTTCCCAAAAAGTCGGCTCCGGCCCGCCCGGCCAGTGAAATTCCCTGCCCTGGAGTAAATAAAACTTGTAATAAAAAACATTTATTTATTTCTACATTGCTCAACTGAAGGATTGTAATATAGCCAGCGCCAAGAGAAATGATGGAGTGTAATGAATTCAACGTTCGCCTGTGCCCCTTTAGGGAGCACCTCGCCAGCATCTGGCGGCTACTCTCCGTTCAATATTGTACTTTGCAAGTACGAGCGTGCAATTTGCCTGCAGGTACGGTATTAGAATTCTAAAAATATGCAAGTAACACTTCATTGTTACTCTCGGCGCTGACTATATATTAATCAAAAATTACTATAAATAATATATTTAAACAACATACCCGTAT
>JAQGAV010003430.1:0-12494 GCA_034691345.1 Phasmarhabditis papillosa | reverse complement strand
AAAAATAAATGTATTTTGGAGAAAACGCACCATGTCGACCGATTTCCGATTCGAATATAAAGACTTGAACAGTCACTAGAATGTAAAGAATAACTTCTTAAGTGTTTCTTGTTTGACGGAAACATTCAATTCAGACTAGTCTTGCCAATCTTCAAAGCGATATTTGCTATTTTTGCTTCTCCAAAAAGTGTTTTTTTGTCTGCAGGTGGCCGTTGCCGGCCGTCCACTATTTTACCAAAACATTTGCGCTCATCAAATATGATATAGAATCGCTAGCAAGCATAATATAAATTGTATAATATTCAATCATTTTGAATAGAGCCTATAGTTTTAGTCTGTTCCAAAAGTGAAGAGGTCGTATCTTCTGCGTACTTAATGAGAAAAGCGGACTTGAAACTTAAACATAAAGTTTTAAGGGAAGAATCTCGTTAAAAGAGCCTTTGAACCTTTAGACATGACCCCTTTAATTTTCAATTCGACTACAGTCAGATTCTGGAAGACTTTGATTAATATAACATTAGCTTGTAACTCGTTCAACTTTGAAGTTGCTGTTTCTTATTTTTGGACTATAGTCCTTTTTGGACTTTCAAAACTTAGACTACATTGCGCCGGCGGCCTCATACGATGCTCGGTGTGGCAAAATTTGCCTTCAAATTCGCTGGAAAATGCCTTTCCTCTCTTCGGGCGAGATTAGTTTAATTATATAAGAGTAAAACCACCTTTTTTAATTGTAAAACAAAGCTTCTGTTTATATTGAACGTCCATGTTCGTCCCATGGTCCCATTCTAAACAATTAGCCATTTCAACTACTCAATTTGGGACTAGCCGTTCATTTCCAAAATTGGTTTCTCTTCGTTAAATTTTAATTATTTTAGCTATTTTTGTAAATACTTTTAAATATATTTGTTATTTTCAGAGTCGGTTGTTTTCCCTACATAAAATACCATTGTACCCGTCGACCTGTGCAAGATTTGACTGTAGAAAATAACCTATTTCGCGCGATTACGGTGGCAAACTTGGGTGAGTTCAGTTACATAGTATTGTATATAACCTGCCCGGGCACCCACTCGGGCATTTCTATACTACGGCCACTGGGCTGGGCCGGGTAGTCTGGCTCGCCGAAAAAAACATAAATTCCCCCTACTACCTCAAATTGCGCACAACAGAATTTTGATACCACCGCCGACCATAATTAGAAGTTTTCTTCTCAGAGAGAACTAACAAGTTATTGTCTCAAAATATGTTTTCAAATCGAAAATCTCAAAAATCAAAACATCTTTCTACAGTGCTATTGTCTATTGTTATTTTGAAAAACTATATTCAAAAATTGGAGAAAATTGTGCTTCATATAAGGAGACATCTGTTTTGAGACTACCCATGGGGTCGTGTTTTGTTTATCTTAACCAAAGTTATGTTGATTGAAACAAGATGACTCTAATATATCTAGTAAACAAAGGATAGTCCGGAAACCCGTCAACGGGCAGAGTCAAAATCGGAGCCGGAATCAATCATTTGGCTGAACAATTTGACAATATAGTCTGTACCAAGAGCTAGGTTACCAGCGCGGTATTCTATGGGGCAACGGTGTTAGACTAAAATGAATGTACTTTTGAAGAAAAGTACTCCCAATCTACCGATTTTCATTTTTCATATTTAAACCCGTTGCTCCCCAGTGGCCGTAGTATTAAACTCCCGTTTTAGTGCAAGGGAAGTTTTTAGCTGCCCCAGCAGTTGTGGATTGTTGCCCTGATAGGCTAAAAACTGCCCGGGCACCCACTTGGGCGTTTTTATTCTACGGCCACAGGAAACTTTACTAAAAACCTAACTCTGGACACAGACTATTCATGACAATAGTATTGCTGCTATACATAACTCTCGAATTGCAGGAATTCCCTGTTTATTGTATGGTTTTGCCGCAATCGGACTTATAAAACATACTGAACGAATTCAAGACGAAAAGACGAAAAAAGAAGTGAGAATACACTTTTTGATCAAGGAGGATCATAATTAGGTTAGTTAAAGCATCAATTGGTATGAGACTATTCAGAACGAGTCACTTTAAGTCACAAAATTGCACCCAGCCGGGCGTTTCTATGCTACGGCCACAAGGGTTATAAGCTGGTTTGTAGCAAGCTAATCTGGGGCCGCTTCGCGCAAGATTCCGGAAGCCGTTTCAGAACTGACGTCAGAACTAAATCAGTATCCTCAAAAACCGAACTACTTTGATAGAGCTTGCAAAATTTTCAGTTAAATTGTTGACGTCTGTTTTTGAAGGTTCCATTTTTCGACACAGTGCCTTACTTTCGAGACGCAAAATTTTAAAAGTATAATTCGATTCGGATCTGGCGTCCTGGAATAGAGGTTCTATTAAAAACATAGGATGAATATTCAAGATTGTGGAGTCTCAAATCTTTGGCGGCTCGGTCCCGTTCTGATTCCTAATTGTAATCCTGTACTCGCTTATTTTTAGAATTGGCTTCAAAGTGCTGCTCAAAATAGTCTCAACAGAATACAAAAAGTGGCATTTAAATTTTATTCTAATTTATGTTCCTCTCTATAATAAAGCATTTTAAAAGTAGCAAATGTTTCGAATTCTTTCAAACAGTTTCAAGTTGAAATCATATAGTCTATACGGTATAGTCTTTTGCAAGAGCAGGTTTTCGTCTTAACTGGGCAGCGGTGTTATAAAAATAAACGGGGAAATCGGTTGATATCTTATCTTTTTATTTCTTAAAAATATAGTTAGATTCAAAAGTAATGAAGCCGTGTATGCTGCGTATTTCGTCATTTTTAACACTTCACCTGCTGGCATTCTATGCGCGCGATATCAGCAGATTACAAACTTGCTTTCGCTCTGCCTTACTCAGACAAAATATTGCAACACTCCTGCTTGAATCGGATTATATATTTTTTTTCATGTAACACCGATGCTCTTCGTGAGTGCTCTTGTAACAAACTATAGTTTTTCATTATCTGGAAAGATAGAACAATGTATCGATTGCGTTGTCTTGATTAAAAAAACAGTATAAGGTTAATAAGATCTCTAGCAACATCTTGAAAAAGTCAACCTGATCCTTAAGTTACGTGTTTTTCAGGCATAATGGTGTCACCATCGCAGGCTCTCGAATACCAGCCTACCCTCTATTTTTGGCTCATAATATTTTTCGTCGTCTTTCCAAGCATTTATTTGTCCGGCAAGGTAGGTGTTCATGTTTGATTTGGCAGGGATTTGAGGTGTTTTTCGTAAGAATTACGCAATTTGAGAATTTATTTTCGAAAAAGATTTCTTCGGATAAATTACAACCAGTCTAGTAGTAGTACAGACGTACTATATTGCAAAGTACAACAATGAACGGAGAGTGGCGCGGTGTTCGCAAAAGGGGCTCAGACGAACGTTGACTTATTTACACTCCACCATTAGTCTTGGCGCTGACTATATACGTACTTGAGTTGACATACCCATGCAAGTGTTCTGGGCCACAATTGCCAAACTGATCGGCTGTTCTATTATTTAACCTTGGGTTTACTTAATATTATTCTAACAATGAACTTATTGTATTGATATTGATATATTGTAATTAGTATTGATTATAATCATTTATTCTAACAATGAGTTTAAGCGTATAAATATAATATTCCAAGTAGATTTGTTTGTTCAAATCTGTTTCTTCAGGTTGTCGGCTGTATTTTCACCGTCGTATTCCGGGTCCTCCGTGGTATAACCCGATTTCTTTTCATGGATGATGAGGACTATGAAGAGGAGAGGCAAGAAGCTACTAAGCATAGAATCACTATTATTAATGGAGATACTGGTTAGTGGGGGGATCTGTATATTAGAAAACAATGTAGTCAGATTCAAAAGTAATGAGGCCGTGTAGGCTGCGTTTTTCTTTATTTGTAACACAGCACCTGCTTGCATTCTACGCGCGCGATATCAGCAGATTTCAAACTTGCGTTCGCGCTGCCTTACTCAGATCAAATATTACAACACTCCTGCTTATTAACACGGCTATATTACTTTTGAATCCGACTATATATAGTCTGTAGCAGGAACTAAGTTTCCAGGGCGACATCATTGGGAACAGCGATGTTATGTAGAAATGAATCGCAAATCAGTGGAAGTCTTTTCTTCAAAAGTACATTCATTTTTTATAACGCAGCGCCCTGTTCATGATACCGCGCTGAAATTAACCTAGCTTTTGAGATGGATTATAGTGTATAAGAACAAATGCAATCTTGATAGGCTAAGAAAAACCAGCTAAAAGTGTTTGGGTTGTGGGTCGAAAGTTTAATTATAATTAGTCAATTGTATGCTTTTTTTATCCTAAATTTCTTACTTACAAATTTTCACTCTGTTCTAGTGTTAAAAAACTCATCCAAAATTTGAATTTTATGTGCGAACTAACATGCGGTGTCTGCGTTCTCTCCTCACTACTGCAGTTACCTCTCACTCTCTCGCCGGTGAACGTTTCCCATCCGAGATACGCTGCAGTGCGGGGGGTAGTGGCAGCAGTTACCTCATACAGCAGTTCACTGCATCCTTCAGAAAAACGCAACACGGCCACCTATTAATAATGGGTGGCCGTGTTGCGTTTAGTTAACTCGGAAATAGAAGCCTTGTTTTCTAAAATTTTTGGAAAATCTTGGAGGAAATCCTCCTTGTAAGCTATTGTTTGCTTTTCTTTCTAATTGTGGTATCCTATAATTTTTGGCTTTGATTCTTTGTATAGGATGGATGCCTTTATAATATTAGAAAAATAGAATGAATTCCTGATCGATGCGGAAATAATAAAAATACTCGTTACAAGGACGGCTCGCCAACGTAGATAATGAGATTAAACGACAGCGCTCCCATTTTTAATGTAAAGTTAATTTTTACTACCGATGTGGGAATTTCGCGCGCCAGGGCCGAGTTTTGGATAGTTCAGCCCGGCCCGAAAAATTCTGACCACGGGCTGGCCCATTAACATCCATGGCTCACTAGGAAACCTAAACCAAATCACCCTAAAGCACATAATACAATGTATTTTCTCCAGAGACAGTCCTTTACACTTCGGAAGAACTGGAATGGCGAGAGAAGGAACGTCAGCGAAGGCGCGTTGAGAAACATAGAATACGATTGGCGAAGATGATGGCCGGAAGAGCGGAGCTGAGGGTAAGCTTGCTTCTAAAACATTTGACTTAAACAAGAAAATTAGACGGGATTCACATTTGTAACGACTGTTGTTATTTGACATGCACAGACGAGAGCGCGGCCGGGGTAGGCCGACATTGGAAATGTTGGATAAATCTTTACCCGGCTCAGCGCGTCCTAAATTAGGCTGAATACATAGGGACCCTGTTATATGGTTTCTCACCAAACTTCGAAAGTGCGGCATGAAAAGTGCTGTTCAGAAATATTTGTAAAAGTATTCACATAAAGGACACGTTGCTTTCATTTTTCTTTTTATAAGCAACTTGGCTATATCATACCGACCAGTAGAGTTGGGCAGCTGGGCACGGAAAAACTTGAGCACGGCCCGGAGCCCGAAAGCCCATTTTTGCCAAAGCTTGTTTGGTCCCGAAGACCGAGATTGAGTGAAACGGGCCCAAACGCCCAACTCTTGTGACAAGTGTAGGGAACGAACGGTATTTATTAATCCAATGATTTGCGTACCAAAACTAAAAAAACAAAGAAAGTCCCTCTTCTGGAGAAGCATTATGTTCTCCGACAGCACTATCGTTTGTCGTATCATAGAACATCAGAAGTTTCACGTATTTAGAAAACTGCGAAAAAAACTAAAACTACAATTAAGAACTGACATGTTGCTGATTTAAAAAAATGAAACAGCCAGAGCTGGCCCGGCCCGGCCTGAAATTTTGAAACCCAGGGGGGCCGACCGGATAACCAACTCTGCTCACAGCACTATCGTTTGTCGTTTTGCTATTTATCATACAATGTCAAAAGTTTCATGTATTAAGAACAACTGACATGTTTCTGATTTTGAAAAAATGAAAGTATTTTAGCCATCTACCTCAAAAACCGTCTCCAACGGCAAAGCTGCTTCGGAGACCATCATCGAGGAGCAGACAAAGCTCCCCTCGGCATCTGATCATAGCGATTCGTTGATATCAGAGTGCGAAGATGAGGTTAGCTAGTTTTCTAGTGGAGCATTTATTTTGTTAACAAGATTAGTCTGGTAACGATAACGGAACTGGCTAGGTCAAAGATAGAATCAAGAATAGCTGGCTGGCTTTGCCAAATCTTTGACTGTACTACTACTGATAATAATATTCATTAAGGCTAGTACAATACAATATCACAACTAACTTGTATCTATAGGAAAAGGGAAATGGAAACTAAACGAAAACGAAAATAATAAAAAATTGAAAAAATTTGAAGAGAAAATAAAAATAGACAACTTAAAATATACTAATTGTAAGACTGAAAAAAATTTCCTGGTAATGAAAAAAAAATCAAAATCATGTTTTATTTTTAACTTTAGAACCTTGTTTGTAAAACATCGCCTGCCCCAATTTAAGCTTCGAATTCATATTAACAATATTTGTTTTAAAAATATCGCTCTTTCCAGATTTCACAAGCCACAAACACAGTTTCAACTGGCATCCATCCAACCAAAGAAACCTTGAGGCATCGACAACACCATGTGGAAAAGTCGATAAAATAGTTAATTTTTATTATTTTATCGATTTTGTTTTGCCATGACTCATGCACTTGTTACTGTTGTTGCTCACTCACTTATCGCTTCTCGTTGGTTTATGAACCGGTAGGGCCTTCTTCCGGAATCCGATGCTTCTAATTCTGTAGCTCATTTGAAAATCTGAACCGGTAGCGTCTTATGATAAGAAGTTATTTATACCAAACATGAATGGAAAATGGTTATTTTTTCGAAAACCGATACAAACCTCAAGAATACATAAATTTTTGTAATACCGCGCTGCCATTCAGGTCTTAAGGTGAATCATAGTTTAGGTCCAAACGGACCCGCCCCCAAATAAACCTATCTCCGCGCACTCCTACCCTGTGACCTCTTTAGATTACGGGCAGTTCCTTCTATTCTTAATCTCTCACGGTGGTCCTGTAGCCGGAATTGATTCTCTGCAGGACCAACTTCAATCTTATGTAAGCCAAAAAGGTATACTGTAACTCTCAACCAATCAATATCGATCAATATTTGGTTATTGAAAAACTTCTCAGATCTCCCAGCTTTAACCTCTCCTGTTACTTTGGTTTAGTTCATATTTATCTATGGTATATAGTCTGTTTGGAAATTTGTAACTGCTTTGCGTAGCTGAAATTTGACGAAGCTGTCTATAAAATTAGCCATTCAGTTTTCAAAATTTATCGCTACGCTCCAAGCCCGGTTTCAAGCAGACCATATACCGTAATCGAGTTATTAGATGCTCATGTTATCAGCAGGCATACTGTAGCTTCTGGATATTTCGCGACTTGAACCCTCTTACCCGACCTCTATACAACCGGTGTTCAATATGACTATCTTAGCGGACCTAATAATCTTATTGTTAGTATTCGTATATCATTGTATTTGAATATTTTAATGTATATCATACTGAAAGATAATAAAATGTGATATATTATGTAGTTTTTATTTTTTTCAAAGGGTTTTTTTCAAAACGGTAATGGTCGTGCTTGAAAAAAGTAATTAAAAATATAAAAAAAGTATTTTGTTTCCTGTATACTGTCCACTATGTTTTCTGTATCCTGTTGCCCGGTGATTACCAGCGGTATTGCTACGTAGCCAGCGCTAACGGTACGTAGCCAGCGGTAACTGCTGGTAGCCAGCGTACATAACTACTGGTTGGTGTCTGCGTTCCCTCAAACTATAGGCGCTCGCTCGCTACGTGCCTTTTCCCATACGATATACGCTGCAGCCATAGAGGACCCCAAATAAATGGAATATTTTTTAGTCCTGCCCTCTTAGGATACATTTTGTCAATCAGTAGAAGTTTCTTCTCTGTTTGCAAATTTGTATTTGAAGAGGGAAGGCCGTGTTTTTCCAAGAATGGGAATCTGTGTATATTAGAGATATCTATTTCCTGTATATCTCGTATCACAATAATATTAGATTTTTTCGAGGCAGGGCTTCGGCCATTCATTCCGAAATCTTCTGAGCAAAGACGGCTCGTTTCTAACATTCAGTCTTCGGGTGCACGACACATGGGATTACTAAGCTTCTGTTTTCCCAAGCCTTCTGCAGCTACGGGGAGTCGAACCCACAGAATACGATCCTCACGGATTCAGAGAGCGCTGCTCTAACCATTAGGCTAAAGCACCCATATAACTGTTTCCAGCAAGCTCTCTATCGCAAAATCCGCTTGGTTCTTAGTGAGAAAATCGATTTAGGAGTGCCAATAGCCCAAATCTGTTATGCTTTTATTACTTTTGCAATACTTTCGTTACTTAATTTTCTATTTACTTGAATGGGGTCTTTCGGCACGACAAATTGAAATGCAGGCTTAACCATGCTGAAGAAATTTATAAATTACACGATGAGCAATACATCTTTATTATGACAATTCTTTTCCGTTATTATTATTATTTCAAAAAAAAAAACTATAATACATTTGTTGTATATCACAGATAACTTTCCGCGTCTCCGATTTGAATTCCGCCGAGACTGGCCATCCTTGTTGGGATTTCGCGCATTGTTATATGAGCAGGGACGGATGGGAGTGGCAGTTCTGGCAGTTCTGTTTCACGAGGGTAATCTACGGGGGGCTGAAATGGATAGTATATAAGAAGAAAAAGAAGAAGAAACGGCCGGCCCGGGCTAGATACGTATTTAGGAATTGGGCGACCCGCCACACTAATTGGTACCATGACAACTGGGCCCAATCCCGTATATACTGAAAGCACGTGTCCATTCTTAACTCTACTGGATCTCGTCGGTTACCTCGGGATGTTTTCGTTTCTGCTGTTCTTTGATATCCTGATCTGATTCCGACTGAGATTCTTTGAAGTTAGATTCCATACGTCGATGTTTGCCCTCCACAAATTCAACCTAGAAACAACATTAGACTAAGAATCCGAACTTCAACACTTTGTCAACGTATTTCCAAATGAGCCAGCCTAGCACAAGTCTACTCAGCAAAACGAAAAGAAACTACTCTTCATATATAGTCTATCTCAAGACCTAGGTTTACAGCGCGGTATCACAAGCAGGGCGCAGTGTAATATAAAATGAATGAAAAATCGGTTGACGTGGTGCGTTTTCTGCAAAAGTACATTCATTTTTTTATAACATAGCGCCCCGCTCATGAAACCGCGCTGAAACCTAGGTCTTGGGATATATTATATGAGATTGCGCAACTATTTTTCTTCAGCTTCGTCGGGCCCGCTCAAAGCCCGGCCGGGCTCGGGCCTGCCGTGAGAAGAGGTCTGTAGTGGTCAAAATATCATCTGGTGAACAAGCATAAGCATATATACTCACCTTTCGCTTAATGCTCATTATGGCAGTTTGACGAGCTTCAACCGAAGCGCTGAAACATTCAATATCAATTTAAATATTCCTAAAATTTGTTAAGTTCTTTTTTGTCATAACTTCTTCTTGATTTATGAAAACTTACTGATGGTTTGCGTTTATTTGAGCAGTGAGTAGATCTCGAATATGACTGAGCTCCATTATATCACCAGCTAGACGACGTCTGAAAAAGCTTGCAGTAGTTAACCTAACAGGTGTTTTCAAAGGGACCGGCCCCGTCCGGCCATTGTTGAAGACCCCAAACATTCTTTTTTGCTTCTCTTTTTTAATTATCGCCAAATGTTGTTTATATTTCGAACTATTGTATAATTTTTAGTTCTTGTCATACATAGATATTCAAATGTAGATGATCTAGATCTACACAATGGGTTTGTGATAGATGTAAGCGGTTGGCAACGGCACCCACTGGGTGGCGAACAATCCTAGTCGCCCCTGTCTATTTTACTGCATAAGGATTTTGGGAGATCGCAAGGTGGAAGTGGCTTTGGTTACTTTGTAAAAACGCACCTTTCGCTAACAAGCAACGTTTCTATACTTCTCCCGGGGAGAAGCCGTTCTTTCGACTGTTTTTCTAGTTCTTCGATTCGCTTGTTTATCTGAAATCCAAAAATAAACAGAAAAACTATAAGCAATTGCTTAAGGAAAAGCTTGAATTACATATCTCCTAGTTTTCCGAGAATCCGAAGGCCGTGCCGGAAGTACACGGGCGCCGGAGCCCGGCTCTAGAATTACCCCAGGAAACAGCTAATTATCAGGGGCGTGGGGCTAGCGTACAGTCTCGGGCAGGGGACGTATACGACAATAGTCAGCTTGTAAAGATCGGACGGTCGCATTCTTTAGTTTTTTTATTGGAAGAAGATGGGTTTCACAAGAAATCTCCAGTTTTTAGGAGACAGGAAAATTGGATCAGGTGTGAGCTAGAGAAAAACTGATTATTTTAATTCGACCGTATACTTCGGAAACGATCATTTACGGTAGAGCACACTCATGCGATTGAAAACCTGGGCTTTTTGCCGAAAACAAATTTTGCTCCCGGGCAGGGTCGTTGTTCAATACGGCCACTGTCAGCAGTAGAAAATTATCAAATCTAAGTTCTTAACCGAATTGATCGATAAAACTAAGCCAATCCAAATATATCTTAACCGACCTCAACAATAGCATCGTTAAAGGACTGTGTCACATGTAACTTGGCTTCATTATCGGCCAACGCTCTACACAGGCGGCCCCATATCTGCTCCAGCTTCTCCATGATTTGATTCTAAAATTTGAATATGGCTTTGTATTTAGCTGCTTATGTACCGTTGGCTGAGTATTCAATCGAAGAGATCGTCGTAAGACCATCGCAGAGCTACACAGTTCCTTGCCGTAGTCGTAGTGACTCTGAAAGTAAAAAGGTTGAGAAATATATTGGAACTTTGCAGTATTTTCGGTGATCAAAATGTGTTCCCGAAAAATGAATATGGAACTTTCATATACAATATGTTTTTGCCGGTGGGGATCACTCAACGGTATACCAAACAAATTGAATTCAAGTTTATTAGTGTTAGTTTCTTCTATAACTTCACCGGTTGTTCATACTAATATAGTCGACTGACAGCCGATATGCAAAGTTAACGTCTGAGTGCTCAATTCAAAAAGCACAGAATAGCAATATTCACTTATTATGAATTAATTGTTTCAGGAAATAAGTCAGATGTGGTGTTGTATATTGCATCATTGACTAGTCCCGTTTACGCGCGCCATTGATCGGCCCAAATAAAATTTGCAGTTCGTACCGTATACCCTTGCATAAACGTTGGCCGACCGACTATAGAGTCCATAGAAAAAAAAGACCCGTGAGCGGTGTTGTTTAAGGTTTCAAAATCGCTTGATCTGTGGCAAAATCAAACCTCCATTTTATGGTTCAATGCGCAATTTTTGTTTGTTGTGAGAAAAATATTATTCTACTAGTTTTATTTTGTATAATGTCTAGAAAAAGACAAATACGCAATTGCGGAAGCCTCTGTATACCAACGCGCTGTGAGGTCTTTTTTCTGCCATAGACTATATAAGAGAAGGAATTGCAATGCGGGCCGGGGGGGGGGCAGGCAGCGGCGAATACTCACCCTAGCTGTATCCTGTAACCTTGCTCTGCTCTCTCTAATACAATGTAGATCTCTCTCTTCACAACCAATCTGGTTGTAGTCTCGTAAGAGATTGTCATGAAGCTCCTCTATCCATTTTATAACCTAAATGAATATGTTCTAGGATGTTTAGCAAGATCAGTTTCCAGTCGTTAGAAAAAAGCTAACCTGTAGCCGTAGTATAGAAACGCACGGGCAGTTTTTGGCTGCCCGAGCAGTTGCGAATTGTTGCCCTGGCAGGCTATAAACTGCGTTTCTATACTACGGTCACTAGGGAACCAAAACTCTTAAAATGAATTGAATTGTTTCCTTAAACTAAATTAAAACGGTTCACTTAGGTTTTGTTGAATTTTGAGTTTTCTATAGTTTGTTGCGAGCTAGGTTTCCAGTTCAGTATATTATGCCCGTAGGCAGGGCTGTCAAAATTACGGGCCGGCCCGGGCCGGCCCGAGGCACCCCTGCCCGTAGGATAGAAATGCCGGGGTGGGTGCCCGGGCAGTTTTTAGTCCCTCGAACAGTTGAGAATTGTTGCCCGGGGGCAGGCTAAAAACTGCCCGGGCACCCAACCGGGCGTTTCTATACTATGGCCACTGATTGCAGCGGTGTTATAAAAATGGAATAGAATATTGGTTGATTGAAATCCTTTTCTTCAAAAGTACATTCATTCTAATCAAACACCACTTCTCCGCGTAATACTGCCATGGACCTAGTTGAGGCAAAAAGGACCCCCAGCAAACAGATTTGGCTTAAAGGCACGGTACACTCAAAAATTCATTTCAAATTTTATTGTTTTAAATTAATCAGCTTCAAAAGTTATGAAAAATGATATAAATAGCAAAAAAATTGAGGAAAAATGAACGATTTTACG
>JAQGAV010003429.1:0-12495 GCA_034691345.1 Phasmarhabditis papillosa | reverse complement strand
TTAAAAAAATTTTTTTTTTAAAGTAAAATTTAAATTTTTTTTTTTTTTTTTTTTTTTAAATATATTTATTGATTTTTACCTTCAGGGCCCGACCGGGCCGGGCCGGCCCTGAAAAAAGTCGGCAACCCGGCCCGGCCCGGGCACAAGTTGGAGGGTCTGCTATAGACCCCGTAACAGGTTGCCGATTGATTTTGATTGCATTGACTTGACCAAGATTGGGAGGTCATGCTTGAGCAATTTGCAACCCTTATACCGTTTTTGATACCGTTGCCAATGTTTTAACCGTTTCACAACAAGATAAATTGTAGTCGTCAAGCTTTTCCAAAGCTGTGTAATCCATCTGGCCATATGACCTAATTCTGGTGAGATATGAACGCTATTGGAATTAGTAGGGAAACCGCAATTTATTATACCCAGTATGCAATTAGGGCTGAATTATTGCCTGTACAATTTACATGCAAAATTCAACTGGAAAGCTAGGTTGGAGACCCAGGTAAAATGACCTGTTCCTAATTTATTTCGCTGTTATACGATAATAATATATATCTAGTCAAACAAAGTTCGATTTGGTCTGAATGAAAATGAAGCATCGGAATTGTAGACGTTACAGTTAGAAGCTAGCTAGAGAGTCCATAAAAGCAGACACTTCGTAAATAGCAATGCATACTGTATATTTTATTGCCTCAACTGACTGCAATGATTCCAGAGCCAAAACAAGATTGTAGTATTAAATAAATCAAAATCAGAATAAGCACAACTAAAGCAAATATATTTACTAAAATAAATTTACAGTATATCAGAAAATATAGTTAAAATTATTCACAGGCAAAATACATATAAAAGTATCACAGCAAAATATATTAGCACGTAAATAATAGACACCTAGTAAGGTCTGTAGAAATCTAGCAATAAATAATTTTCAAAATAACTTAGTAATACAGTTAAATGATTCAATTAAAACTTTAGTTACATAAAACTTAAATTAATAACCTGCTATTGACTAGAAAAAGTCTTCAATTGTCGTAAGATGGCATCGAGTAACTTCTTCCGATCTCCCTGTTTTAATCCGAAGAAGCCAGTGCTCTTGCGTTCAAATTCAACCATCCTGGAATAAAATGTTAAATAAGAGAATGGTAAAATTGAAAATTGTTAACTCACTTTTCTAAAGCAACAATAGCTGTTGATGCCTTCACGCGGACGTATTTGCTAGTTTCTTGTCCATATTCTGCTACATAGGTTGTCCAGTCGTTGCTCATGAGCAAATCTAGCAATTGTCTGAAGTAGATGGTAAAAAGGCAATGCTAATGCCGTGCGTACCTTAGATGAGCGAATGTCATAGGTAGTGTTTGTTGGTCAAAGCCAGCAACAGGACATCGAGATGTGAACATTTCACATTGCATTACGTCTAGACTGAACTGATCCAGAGCACCAGGAGAAATTGCTTTCACTTCAGGACTCAGAAGCACATCAGATAAACGCGCAGCAATGTGTTTGCAAGTCTGAAAAAAAGTAATTAGGATGGCAATAAACCAATGGAGACCTGCATGCAGACATGTCTGGCAAGAGCTGACGGTAGATTCGTGAATGAGGTAAACGTTGTAGACAGAAAATTGATCAAATCACTGATGTGGTCCGAAGCTTGACCTGAAAACAAGAACATGAAATTAGGTTCGCAGTTCCGAACAATTTCCTCCTTCTGAGATAGCCCTTTTAACAGTAAGCATTGACAGAAAACAATCGAACAGATACTCCGAAATTTAATCTTAGACTTTTGAGTACATAAGTGAATAAAATTGTTGGCGGGCAGGAACAGACGTTACCTGATGAAGCCGGCAGTTCCCAGTCATACTGTGCCAACTCGAGCACATCATCCACCTTGGCTCGCATATGTTCATCAATTTGTTGCTCAACCTGATAAATTTTAGACTTTCAAATAGACTTTCAAATTCAAATAGATTTTCATTTGTTCAAATTCAAAAAGTTCAAATTCAAAATTCAAAAAAAAAAATTCAAATAGAAAAGACTGATAATAAAGTTTCAAAAATCAATAATCTCAAACCTCGCTTCGGGCATCTCTGAAAACGCGGTCACTGAGCGACAACTGGTGATTTGCACCAGCAGTAATTCCTTCGTTGCCCAATGTAAGCTTGGTGATATATCCACCCAGAGACATGCAAGACTTCTCCATGTAACCAAGATTCACAGTTATTTGTACAAGCTAGAGTATGTAAACTTAAGAACAACCTGTATTGACTAAAATTACCTGAATAAGCGAAAGCTTTTTGTTAACAAAACTTTTAAGACTGCCGGACCACCTAGCCAGCAAGACATTAGCGTATCTGAAAGTCAAAAAAGTATATCCATTCAATAAAACAAGATACCTCCTGACACTATCGTCGATTTCCGACTGAGTTAGTTGTAAGTGTTCCATGAACTTTAGACAGCCATTAAGATACTGTTTGGCATATGTATACACGTTAATAACAAACTGAGAAAAGGGAAATCTGCGAGGATACCTTTCCTATAAATATAAAAAAATTATTACGATGTGCTCCAATCATACTGACTTGTTCCATTCCTCTTTTATAGAAGGGAAACTGTCTGACAACGTTCATGAAGTCATCTTCATTGTTTACTGTGATTGGAGTGAAGTTGTCACTTTGTAATGCCTTTTCGAATTGGGCGCAGTATTCACTCATCAGAATTTCGTTGTACTGATCTCTGGAATATAAAGAAAAAATTCACAAAAGCTACTAATAACGTACCTGAAGTTTTGAAGAAGGGCATATAACGGAGCAATGGAATAGCTGTAGGACTTCATGGTCAGCGCGAATAAAAGAATGACTTTCTTCATTCTTAACATCATCTCAACGTCCGGACATCCTCCCTAAAGTAAATTCGTACTGCATCCGAGATATTCACTACTTACGAAGCGTGTGTTCATAGCGTAAATGACTTTCTTGAGGGCAGTTTCCCATAGTTGATCTTTGTGAGCAGTAGTAGCCTAAATTTTTAATGAAGACTAGTTCAATAAAATAAGCCTTACTAGGCTAGGTTCTGTCATTAGGATATGATCCTCAACCACGAAAAATCCCATAATTTCTTCAAGGTAGTCCACGTAGTGTTTGAGAATAGTCATCTGAAGAAATCAGTTTAACTAGCAATTAGTGAATATCAAGTGATCATCATTGGTTGATGTGCATTTAAAATAAGGTGAGAAATGCATACATTCATTTTCACGATGGCTATAGAAATCGAGTGATCAATTACCTTTTGAGGCGGTTCAATAACCAGATCACATTGTTCCTTTCTTTGCGAGCGATAATAATTCTCGAATTCTTCTCGTGCTCCAAGCACAGTAAAAATCTGGCAGCAGCTAAATCAACGAATAAGCGATAATAGCGAAAACATTCATACCGATGAACAGGAGTATAATCGATCAGGTCCTGCGCAGACAGATTTTCCTCATCACCCTAAAGTTAATCAGTAAGTTTAAGTGACTTCAATAGTGCATACCTCAAAACTATCGGAATTTGTCATATTCTTTGACTTGGGGCTCCTCTTAATTAAACTACCATCAGCGGATAGTTCTAAATCAACATGCTTCACAGATTTTCGCGATTCCAGTTGAAGCTTCTTGGCACGATCAGCTTCTGTCGTTCCAAATGAATGTTGCTCAGCAATCTGTAGAATAGGTTGGGTGATGGATTAAATCAATGAACGTACATCTCTACTGGCATGACGCCCTATTCTTCCGGCTACTTTCTTAATGTTTTCCAAGAAATCTTTGAACTCGGAATATGCCTAAACTATTCAGCTACACATGAAACAGCGAACAGCAAACCTTTTCTTTAATTTCACCTCTTATTGGAGCCATACTCTTAGCCAACACTTGAGTAAATCTGTATTTCTCAACTAAGGCTAGATGTGTGTGCTCCAATTCTTCCAGCACTTTGAGTGCTTGATAATATCTACAATCAGTACGTAACAAGGCGACCATACTCTATGCTCACTTTTTCTGCGTCATGAGGTCCTGCAGTTTGGCGTAGTTTTCCAATACCGGCAGAGCAACCGATATTTGATCAATCGCGGTCGAAGCATTCTTCACCAGTTTCCTAAGTAATGCAATTATACGGTGGTCAACTAGAAAATTACCTATATCTAACAATTTCCTCGCTTTTCCTAGCGATCTCCTGACTGGCCGACTGAACTTGTTCGTCAATTTCCAGGGCATCTCTCTAAAAATGCTGTCAATTAAACATCGCTTCATGATATCGTTCACCTTTATATCTGCGCATTTTTCTTTGAGAACCAACATCTGCTTCATTGAATCCACAAATCCTTGA
The DNA here is from genome assembly GCA_034691345.1 of Phasmarhabditis papillosa. Classification (NCBI taxonomy): domain Eukaryota; kingdom Metazoa; phylum Nematoda; class Chromadorea; order Rhabditida; family Rhabditidae; genus Pellioditis; species Pellioditis papillosa. Next base: position 8,149 of record JAQGAV010003429.1, on the reverse strand, counting down.
TAGTGGTAGGAACACACCTACGAAAGCAAGCACAACTAATAATAACGCTATATATTGGCATTGATACCTTTTGAATGTTCTTATCATATTGATGAATACGGTGTTCCAAAGCTCGACTGAATTTCCGCACATCTCCACAATCATATATGGCTCTAAAATATGGATGGTTACATGATGAGTCAATGTTTTCACCTAAGCACGAGACCAATACTACCGGAGTCAGTTGTTTCTAACTCATACAGGAAGAATTCCTGCTCGGCGCTCATCTCAGGAACTAAATATTGAGTTAAAGGCTGCATACATAATAAATAGCTTACAGGGTTGATAGCTAGTCGAGGCAGTATCACTGCTTCCACCAGCAGTGTCCTTTGTGCTAGCTGATGTTGCATCCATTCTGAGAAATCACCCTAAATTGAATTCTATGAATAAACAAATAATTATATTCAGGAAGAACAAGAGTAAAAAAATACTATATGAACAACGAAGTTTCCAATTCACTGAAATTCGGCCGAGAGTTTAAGTGGTGTGTTTAAATACACAGCGCCATGCACAAAACTCGGTGACAATTTTTGGTTGAAATTCATACACAATTTTCAGTTTCTTTGTATATTTATTTTATTGTAAGGTATGACGTTAAGTTCCTTTTGAGAAAAGTTTAAATCAGGAACATTACCTGCGTCTCGCGGATCATGGATGCCTCAATTTTGATAACTCTGCGAATTTCGATTGTGACTTTTCTCAAATATTCGTTAGATTGCTGGAATTCCTTCCTTTTTCCGGAAAGTCCATAGCTACCTTGTTTTTGATTCATCTAAAATTAGACTGGTATTTCTGCAAACCCTGGCGGCTAATGTTCACTTAGTTCATGCATATGCAACGAAGCATAATAATGGAACAGCTTCGAATAACTGCAGGTCGATTAGGAACATGGGATTGTTTTCAACTTTCGCTGTGGTGCGTCGTTTAGTTTACTTGGAGATATATGTGTTTATACAAGTTTTCAAACGGTTACTTTCATTTGTTGGAACTGCCAGTTACTACAATTAGATGCATTGTTGATTGTAAACGCAATACAAGTTAGACCATGCGATGCGAATATCGGATAAGCAACCAAATATCTGGTTTCCAAAGCTCGGCCCTGTCAGTTTTCACAAAGTTGGCATAGTTGATTTATGAGGCTTTTTATACGTTGTGTAATTTGCTTGCCGGAAATAACGTCGCAACTTGTATGAAACTGGAACTTTGAGTCAAAATATTACTGTTTGTTTACCGCAAAAGCCGAAAAAGACTTCGGATTTCTTTAATTTGTAAATGAAAATACTTTTTAGCTCATATTTTAAGTGAACTTCTTCATGAGGTTGTGTGTTGTGAATTCCAGATCTACGCGTAACGCGTTATCGAAATTTTAAAATTGACAAAGAATTGAGTGACGAAAGTCAAACAATAATATAGTTTGTATCAGATAGTTTGTTTGCAGCGTGGTATCCTGAAGAGCTCAATGCTATAGAAAATGAAGCCCTTTCCTCAAAAATACATTCATTTTAATCTAATTCCGCCTCTCTCCAGTAGGCTGCTTTGAAAACCTAGCTCTTGATATATACTATACGTGATACAACTTTTCAGATATTGGATTTTTCTAAAATCTGGCTTCCACAGACAGATTGTTTGATCTTTAAAATCCAGTTTACTTTAAGAATACTTCGGTTTGTCTGACCCGGATCCGAAAACATTTGCTGAACTCCAGCTGTGCTGTCGCCGTAGACAAACGCATGGTTAAAGGGAGAGAGTTAAGTTAGTCAGTCTCACTTTTTATCCTTCTTATTATTCCATTCCTCTGAATAATGGTGTTTTGGTTAACTTAGAGGATTCGGTCGGGTGTGGTCTTATATAACAAAACAGAACTGGTCTGCCAACTTAATATAACCATATCAGTTAGCAAAGCTGATGTAATATATCATCAGTTAAATTGCAAAATTTATGGAAAGAGAAGTGTGAGCGGATTGTGAAATGATAAATGTGGAACTTTGAAGTTCGCAGCGAAAATACGGTACCAACTTGCTTGAAACTAAATAATCAGTTTCTGACTCCTAGGTTTCTCGAAACTGAAATGAACTTTAAAGCAAAGCGAGCTTCTCTAATTCCAAAACCTTGAATAGTATTTTCGAATATAGTACAGGGAATAGGGGTGAATCATTTATTAGTAAAATCCGCCCCCTTATAAAGAGTTGGATAACATGAATACAAGAGATCACAGAATACCACTGGGCCTTTCTGAGAAAGGAGCCAGGGTGGATTCGGAGGGAGTATTCCATTCCACAACTTAACATAAGCTTAAAGACTCGTTAAGAGTTTCGGAAATGATTGTGCTAAAAGTTGCAACAAAGGCAAGTCACAATTTCAGACATGATTAATCTTGCTTGAAAGCTTCCGAAATCTATACGAGGTGTTTACGTGTCTGTGGAGTTGTTATGTTTTGTCCGAGAATATTTGAACATAGATTGGCTGTCAATTCATTTTATTTATATTTTAATGCACAACTAGGTTCTATCGCCGTTTCATGGAGAGCAGTCGTTTATATTTAAATGAATGAAATTTGGAGGATTTGAGGGGCCTTTACCACAAAAGTACATTAATTTTTATATAGCACCGTTGCTACCCAGGATACTGTCCTGATAACGCAGCTCTTCATACAGCTATACTACCAAAGTTATCAGAGTTGGCAAACTGGCCTGGCATGGCTGAATAAGTGCCAAAATCTTAGGCAATACCAGGTCTCATCATCTGAACCTTGGCTCTGCATTGTCTGATCAAAGGTGAGAGATCGAGGATTGCAAGATACCTTCATACATTCCTCAGAGTCAGTGCAGATTAGTCTAATAACGGAACAAATTCTAGACCCCATTTCTAGCAATAATACTAGCCTTTTGTTTTATAAACACTTTGCATCCGTCCTCCGCCATTCGTTAATTATACATCTTATCACGGCGTTTTGTCCTCCGCAATATGCAATTGCCCCTCAATCTGTTCGAGACCTTCTTCATCTTTTTTCCTTACGAGATGAGGATCTGACTAAACATCTTTAATCCAAACATGGACTTATCCCCCCCCCCTACATAACTGGTATTCCTCCCGTTGGTCATTCTAAGGCAATATATCCCCCTTACTAAGAGCGCCGCCCCTTCTCAGAGTCACTAGCCGCAACATGCTAACTATTATCCTATTATTTACTCTTTTGATTTATAATTCACGTTCTCAGGTAGGAGAAATTTACAGTTTATGTTGCTTCCTACAGTGTTTAACGTTATTTTGGGTTACTGTACCTCAGTTTTTTACTTGCTATAGATATATTCAATATACTGTTTGAATCTATTTGTGTCAAATAGTATGTGGCTAATCTGTAAGATTTCGTTGTGCATGGTGGAAAATTAACTATAGTCTGCATCAAGACCTAGGCTTCAGCGCAGTATCCTCGAAAGAAGCGGTGTTAAATAATAATTTATGTACTTTTGAAGGAAAGTCTCCCAATCTAAGCCAGTTTCAAGTCATTTTTATAGAACACCTCTGATGTTTAAGATACTGCGCTGGGAACCTAGCTCTTGATACAGACTATATATGTTCAAATAAGTTCAGCTCAACATTTTACTTTTCTTTTTTAATTTGAAACCACGATACATAAGCCGTTGCGGTGGATTCTAAATCCTTACTGCAATTGCCGATTTCACAGGCGCCTTACGGTATCGCTTCTGCTAGAATATTCAATTCGTAATCGTCTATCAAACGTTGTAATCCACAATTTTGTGAGAAGATTTTCCAATAGTAGTTTTAGGTGACAATAATTTCTTATCGAACTATACGATGTCACTAGTTACTGGCATACAATACGATTAAGTGTGAATCAAACAAACTAACAGGAATTATCGACAAAATTTTCCATTATCGCCGTCAGATATAAATTCAGGACCCAACGACTATCCAATTTAACTTAAAATAGTCATTTTAAGTAAAAAACTGGCTGCCCAGTATAGCTTCTAATTCCCGGGCATCTCAAATGAGCCGCTATGGTTCCTATTTTTTCAAGAATTCTTCGGCCAGGCCCGCTCTACCGATATTTAGAGAAACCTCGACGTGAAACAATGTCACTTCTGCAAAAGTATTGCATCTTTTCATGGCACCGTGCCGTGCCGCCTAAAATTTAGCATGGCAGGCCCATTTTGAGCACCCCGATCATATTGTTGTATCTTGTTATACTAATCATTGCGCTTCTATTCTATGGTAAATTGGCACTATTTGGTCACATGCTACATTAGATAAGCATCTTAGTCTAATATAAGTTCTGGTTTTCTTTGCTGTCTTAGTCTAAACACATGTGATACAGCTAGGCTAACATATTATGTGATCGTTAGCTTTAGTTCAGTGGCAGGGATAAACTGGTAATACAGCCATCCAAACGCTATCTTTTAGGAAAGGCAACTTATAAAAGATAGTTTAGATTGGTTTATAATGATATGGAAATCCCTGGAAAACTATTAATAATATAATAATAATATTTATTGCCAGAATAGCAGATCACATTTTGTTGTGTATTTCATTAGTGATGGGTAATCAAGTTATCGAATATTCTGGGTTTGTATCTCGCTATTTTTTGCCAGGTAACACCAATTCTTCCAATTGGTGTTAGTCAGACCTCTCACGGAATGTTTTTACAAGGACCGGCCCGACACTATGAGAGGTCTGGTGTTACTTGGCAAACTATTCTAAGCATGGGGAAAACTATGCTTAAAAGGATACAAAAGCGTGGAAATTCATAGGAATCTAGAAGAATGGTCAGTGCCCGTAGTATAGAAACGCAGGGGTAGGTGCCCGTGCAGTTTTTGGCTTTCCGATCAGTTGTGGATTATTGCCCGGGAAGGCTAAAAACTGCCCGGGCGTCCACCCGGGCTTTTCTATACTACGGGCACTGTAGTCTAATAGACTAGTTTGCTTGAGTTCTAAATTACTTTGACACTGAATTTTCTACAGAAGTTTTTCTTTAACTGAAGTACCCCCCGAGTCAAAGAGTAATAACAGAGTGTTAAAAAAGAAAATGGCTCTCAAAGTGTTCCAAAACGAAAATATGCCCAAAATACCCTGTAAGTGCCTTCCATTTGAAAACAACAACTCTTTCGGCGGTAAATATTAACAGTTTCAGGATGTCGTTCCTATACAAAGTTATCCATTTGGAGCAGTCTCAGAAAGTTCTGGAGCCGCCATATTCGGCCTGAATCATAGAAAAACATCTTCACAAGCAGTTTATTCTCCTTTGATTCCCGAAGATAAAGACAATGTTAAATATTTCCCGCCACCAGACATACCCCGTGGACCAAGAACGTAAGGTTTTCCACAAAACCAAAAGACTTGACAATATATAGTCGTTGGAGGAATTGCTTGCATTTAAAGGACTGCGATTGTTGCGCTGGAGCGCTAATAAATTAGGTTTCAAGCCCATTTTATTGATTTTTGTAACTCTACCGTATAACCCTGCAAGCGATCCGTCGGTCGACTATAGTATATTTAAAAAGTAAGGCAAAGGAAAAGAGCAATGCTACAATTTTGTCAATGTTTCTGAGTCCAATCTCTGCTCGTAACACCGTCACTGAACCAATATCAAGAGTAATATCAAGATTTCTACAAAAGTAAAACAAGTTTAGAGGGGACACCTAAAAAACGCAGACATATCATTGGGCCGGGCCGGGCCGGACCGATCGAGCCGAAAAGGCTACATGACGTCAACAAGTCACTCAGGTCATGAAGCCGGGGTCGTAGGTTCAAATCCTTCCTCTAATCATTTAGTTTGGCTCCTTTTTATGAATTCATCATGGTAATAAAACACTATATCAAAAGTTCCTATGTTCCTAAATTTGGCCTTTTTATTTTATTGTTTGCAGTAGCAAAGAAGATCTTCCAAAGAAGCGTCACATAGTAGATTCTGGCGGAGACTTTGATCCACAGCGACTTCTGCCTCCATACGAATGGGTACATCATCCGATGACCGGCTCTAAACACAAGTTTACAATTAACAATCTTGGACAGTCGGAAATGGTTAGTAAGGCGGAAAACATTTGTGTTTTGTAATTAAGATTAAATTTGATTAATAATGAGAAGTAAAACAGAAATAAAGTTGCATATCAACATTCTGAGTTCTAAGGGATTCTTTTTCGTTGAAGAATATAGTCTAATTCAAAAGGAAAGAGGCCGTGTTAGAAAATTGAAAGGCCTCTCGCAGCACTTTTCCCTTCAACGTTTGCTAAATACGCTTCTCTCTCATAAAAATACGCTGACAACACGGCATCAATGCTCATGGAAAAGACTATTCCAAGTTTCCTATTATGTATTTATTAACATTCCTCGTTTCTAGTTAGGACTAAGTGCAACTGGGTAAAGGAGAGGTCTCCCAACTCTTCAGATGATTCTTCTAATTTTCTAGGTTCTGGAGCAATTCTATGCGGGAGCCAATGGCGGCAAACCATATTCAACACCGCCAACTCCACCAGCGGAGAAAGTAGATGCGAAGAAGGCAAACCAAGCAAGAGCAAGAGAAAGGAAGCATGTTGAAAGTAAGGACAAGAAGGGGTTTTAACAGAACGGTCCGCGGCTCAAAAATTTCAAGAGACAGCCTGTGACAGGGCCTCTTATATGCCGGTCTGCGACTTTTAAAAATGGGGCCTGGACTGGCCCTTTCCAGGCAGTCCCAGGCCTGCCTGCTTGGGTCCCCTTGGGTCAACGTAATGCCAAAATTGAGCAGAAGTTAATGTTTTACACTGTTTGATGAACGTTTTGGTAAACAATGTGACGTCACAGGCCGAAAGAGGACGGCCTGGCTCCAAAACTGAAAATCTCAAAAACAATGAAAACCCCGCTCTCCCTCTATGATAATTCTGATAGAAAGATGTTTAGATTTAGTGTTCGTTATCTAACATTCTATTCTTCCAGGAAATGTAACTTTGATCAGGAATTCACGCCCATCGGAAACCCACAGTGGAGAAACAGTAGGTTGGTTAAGACAAATGTTAGATACTATGGTTTGTATAGTCTATGGACAAATATCATGTAGTTTAAAGGTCCATTTATTATAAGGCGAGCGCCCAATTATATCGGTTGCTTGTACATTTTCGAAATTCTACAGTACACCTCTGCAAACGATTCATCCGTCGACTATATCAAGAACTAGGTCTCCAGCGTAGTATCCTCAATAAAGGCAGTGTTTAATAAGAATAAATGTATCTTTGAAGAAGAGGCTGAAAATCACGGCTCGCCGCGTCCTAAGGAACGGGACAGAGCAAATTTAAATGGCCAAATCTTAATGCTCATACCTTCGCTTATTTTGTTAAGCAATTCATGTTAATTTATACTTAATTGGAAAGCTCAATTTGTGCAACTGAGTTTTTCGTATCATTCGGTTAAAGCATTCGAGAGAAAAATGCATTTTAATTTTAATATGAGAGGTTAGTCCTTTAACCCCATTGTCTCCGTTGGCGAGACGTGAAATATGTCCATTCCATTCATTTATATATAACACCGCAGCTGCCCAGAATATTGCGCTGGAAACGCAGCTCGTTGTGGAGACTATTGTCCACGGAAACCCTGTTACAATTTGCGTTAAAAGAGTTTTAATTTTGCTAATTTAGAACAACAGGAGCCGAGATCAGTTCTATCTATCTTTGCCTCCAAAATAACTGGAAATGCCGAGGATCGTAATAGATTAATAGCCTTGCTGGCAAGAGCTTCAAAAAAGGTTCGAACATATCCTTTTCCTATAAAACTTTTGTTTTAGTCTTTAGCTAATCTGGAACAGAGCGGATACAATTCTAAACGACAAGGTATTTTAAATATCCAGAAAAGTTTATAATAATATTAATATGACTACTAATATAGTCTGCATCAGGGCTGGGAAAAGGCCGGCCCGTTTCTCAAATTTTCGACCCCGGCTCGGCCCGATTTCCCAAAAAAGTCGGGGCCGGCCGGGCCGGCCGACTGCGTATATGGTCCCGGTCAGGACTGCGTATATTAATGGCCTGGGCCAGGCCCACACTTTGAGGAGGCGTAGCTAGACCGGTCTGTTTCGGCCTGTGATGTCACATTCTTTACCAAAACCTTCATCAAACATTGTAAA
>JAQGAV010003428.1:0-12496 GCA_034691345.1 Phasmarhabditis papillosa | reverse complement strand
TGAACAAGCGAGAGAGCTAGAGAAATAGAGAACGGAGATATAATACAGGATTTATCAGAAGGCAGTTTATTCAGAAGAGACAAGGCAAAGTCAAATTCAGAACTTAAAAGGCTCCTGTAACGAAAATAATAAAAGAAGAAAGAAAATTACAGTAACCTGTCTGTATCGGCGGTTGTACAACAAACTATATAAACTAGTACAAATATAAGTTTGAGATATATCATTGTTATTGTAGTTAACCGTAGACTTGATATAATATATCCTAATATAACTGTATGAGATACTTGTTGCGCGGCCTTTAAAAGAGGTCACACTCATCCCGTATGACGTAATATTAGTACGTAACAATATTATAATTGTTTTTGAATAGGCCGACTGTTGATTATTGATTTTTATGGATATGACCTGCTATTAATATGGCCATCTCAAAATGACTGGTTACTATAGTGTTATTTTTCTTTTGTTGTTTTTGATACAGGAGTCTGCCTTCAACAGCTGAGTTTACTTTATGAACTCAATTTCCATGAATTACCATTTTAGTTTATTTAGAACTATTTATTACAACAGCATCTGCACATAGTTTTTCTCTTTTATTAGTATAAAACAGATTTCGGGAACTTTTCCGGCTCGCCAAAGTTCTATTTACTTGTATCAGTAGGCAATATCACGCGGCCGAATCATAATCCTAGAGTATTGTATGAAAAATTATGTTTAAGCAGTAACGCTATTGTTCAGCGTAGATTGCAGAGCCCTAATTTAGCCCTGATCCAGCTACCTATGCCGACTGTTTCAGCTCCGGTGGTTCAAGGATAGAAACGCTCGCCGCAAGTTTCAGCTATAGGTTTCCCCACTAAAGATCTTCGTCGAGTGTGCAATTTCTAGCCGTCGAGCCCGATACTGTAACTTCGTTGCGGGACCCAACCGGGCGATTTAGACCTTTATGAAACAGGTCCAAATTACGTGCGTAAAGGATGCAACTTTGCAGCATAGCTATAATGCTAACAACAACTTTTTCATTTTGAAAAATGGTGACATTACATCGGGGCGCCACATCATGAATTCAAATATGACGTCAAATAATTTGAATGCTATAATCTGTTTCAAAACCTAGACTACATTGTGCTGGCCAAATAGGATGCGCGGTGTTGTAAGTGTCGTTCAGTACCGACCCGAGTCATAGTCAAGTCCAGTCATTATTTTAAATATCGAGTTCGCCTATGCCGAGATGAGCTGAGCTTCCCATTTTAAAGAAGAGAGATGATTATTCTTCTCATAACATATTCAAATTTGATCAAATTATAGCTTATCTAAGATTTATACATATATTATAATATTTTATAGAAATACATTTTTTAAATCATTAATAATATTTACCAATAAATATAGGATGACTGTCGAATGTAATACAGAAAATGAATGGATTATTAGCGTTAAAATATATGGATTCTGAAAATGACATACCACCATACTTTACTACATCTGTTACTGCAGAAGCTACAGTACCATTCTCGCCAACCTAAAAATACAAAGTAGTAAAGAATATTAAAATATTCATAGGCGGCGAAACTGAGATTAAAGGACTGTGAACCCATTTTAAACTTAAGTTCATTTTTCACGGAACTTTTCAGTTGCACAATAGCCTTTCTAATAATTTATGAATGCAAATGGATTTCTCAATAAAGCCATCCATGAATGCAGTGCCAATATTTCTCATTAATTTTACAACACCGCTGCGTTCAGGATACCGCGCTAAAGAATAAGCTCTATAAAATGCTGTAATTGTCTATTAATTAACCTCTATGGTGGCCTTATGAATAACACGAGAAACATCTAAATTATCCGTTCCTGTGAATCCACTGAGATCTTCTCCGCCATTGAATATTCCAACAATTCCAAGATCCTTTAGAATTTGGCTCAGTTCCAGGTCAGATTCCAGTTTGAATTTGGGAAGGAGAATCTGAAAGAATCAAAGCGGAATCCATATTCTAGATCTAAAAGAATTGGGAAAACTACCACTGGAAATTATAGTCTGTATGAAGAGCTGTGTTTTTAGCGCAGTGTCCTGTGGGAAGGCGGTGTTATAGTTAGATTCAAAAGTAATGAGGCCGTGTATACTGCGTATTTCGTTATTTTTACACTGCGCCTACTGGCATTATACGCGCGCGGTATCAGCAGATTGCAAACTTGCTTTGCTATGCCTTACTCAGATAAAATATTGCAATACTCCTGCTTATTAGCACGGCCGTATAACTTTTGAATCTGACTATATATAAAAAGAATGAAAAATAGATGGATTGGAGGAATTTTCTTCAAAAGAACTTTGGTTTAACACCGGAGCTCCCGCATGATATTGCATTAGAAACTAAGTTATTGTAAGAGACTATAAATCTATTTAGACTTAATATAATTACTCACATTTAGTCTTTCTTGTTTCAACTGATTGTTTAGAACTTCTTCGATTTTATCTCCGCTCATTTCAGATTGAAGTTTCTCCAGCATAAACCTAAAGAAGAATTTAGTAACTCTTAGCGACGGCGAGGTGTTCACAACCCCGACGGCGACGGCGACGGCGTCGTTTTACATACAAATGAAAAATTCAAAATGATTTGAATTTACCGACGGCGTCCACTACAAAATGGGTCCAAAATGGACCATTTTACTTATTTTAGAGAGATATTTGACTCCCCAGATTAAAAATACAGTTTATGCACATAAATATACTTTCCTAAACTGGTCAACTTGTAAAATCAGTTACAGTGTTTGAATCAAAAAAGCATTTATATAATTGAGTGTTGAAAAGAGCTTGTTAAAAACTCGATATTCGATATTCAATAAGTATTTCGCAAATTTTTGGCGCGTCTAATAACAACAGGTGAAATACTACCGTAATCTGATCTGAGATGTCAAATATCCCTGTGAAATACATGAAATTTTGGACATTTGATCCATTATGAAGGAGATTTCTGAGGAGGCGCCGTCGTGGTTGTGTACAAGGGTTAATTAGATAGAAATAGACTATTCTCGCAGGCCTTAGATGAAGAATGAGACTTATGGTTAGTATTGTAACTATTAATGTCTATTACAGACGGGCGAAACCGTTTGGGCTCGGCACCTACCGATTTTCCCTCTAAAATGGTACTTTTCAAAAGAAAAGAAAGAAATAATGTGGTAAACCTGCTAGTGCAGTTGTTCTGGATATAGCGACAAATAAAGCGACAAAACAAATTTTCTTACAAGGAACTATTGTTATTATATGTCACAATTGTTAGGTGCGAATAAATTATGGTTCGGCCAAAGCTTGGCTCGACACTGGCAGCGGCTCTCTCTACTGTTTATTGATACATATTGCTGTACTAGTTGTTTACCTCTGTTTCGGCAAAAATACATTGAATCTATAACGATTATCCTTATATTTTACAGAAAGAAGCTGATATTGATCATTCTCATAGTAATCACGAATAACTTCTTTGTGTGAAAGAAAGTCCACCTAAACAATAAATATCTGTATTTAGTAGTTCGCAATCTTACATTCTTTCTGTTACTCTCCGATACAAAGAATATTCCAGGTTCAGTATCGTAATCATCAAACTTATTCTCCCATTCTGCATCCATATAAAGTACGTTAACAAGAATCATAGGCAAAGAAGCTGAAATAGGTACGAGAGTATTATATGAAGAATGTTTTATTAAGAACCAACTAAAGATGGGAGCCTAATATCGAGCAACGGTGGGCTTGGTTCTTCTCTGCCAGGCGCGCATTCGCATCTGTGGACAGATATTTGCGTCGACACCACCGATGCACCTTTCGGGGTAAAATGGGTTCGGCAGCGGCACCGGCTCGTCCGCGAACCAGGAGACGCCCACCAGAACATACCATCAATCATATCCGGAGTAACAATCTCCTTAATTTTCTCATGTGTCACATTCCTAACAAATGAATTGACTGTCTAGAATACTTTATTAACTGAGTATTCAACGTATTTCATTTAACCTCTGCAGAACCATTACTATCATTAAAGTCAAGAGAAACAGCATCAGCCTTATAGTTTGTTCGAACCGAAGATAAATAGGAATCGAGTAATGAATTACCTTTTCTAAAAATATTATTTATAGGGTACAACAATAATAATAAAAGATTAGAGCAGCTAGAGTAGCTGCGGTTGCTAAACAGTTTGAAAAAGGGACTGCGGACATTTGGCTGCCATTTGTATTCGAGCGCATTTACCTCCAAAGTGAAACTATAGAAATTGGCGCGATAGGCCATTGCGCCGCTTAGGTACCCAGAAGGCTAATGGCCGATTCAGGGTTATTATACTATTTATTAGAAAGCTAAAATATATACAAAAGTAAAGTATTTCATTCGGAATTATAAGTCAGAAAAAGGGTAAATATGTAGAGCCGCACTCTCATGCTAACTTTTGAGAGACATGTCACTAATCCTGAAAAAGGATCCGATACTTTGTCTTACTGTAAGAAAAGTCTATTTGCTATTTCCATTTGTACTCCTTCTTCTATTTTACTCATATTATGAATAAGATTCGAGAAATGCTGACTAAATTCTTCATTGGCAGCACCTTAAACATATGTTAAATAAAAGATTTTTACATCTTAATACTTTTAAATATACTAATAATTTATATTCTTTTGTAAATAAACTAACCTTTTAATAATATTTGTTCAATTTCCTTTCTGGAGGTTCCTTTTGTTCCAGAATGAACAAGCGAGAGAGCTAGAGAAATAGAGAACGGAGATATAATACAGGATTTATCAGAAGGCAGTTTATTCAGAAGGGACAAGGCAAAGTCAAATTCAGATATTAAAAAGCTCCTGTAACAAAAATAATAAAAGAAGAAAGAAAACTACAGTAACCTGTCTGTATCCGCGGTTGTCCAACAAACTATAAAAACTAATACAAATATAGGTTTCAGCATTTTCTTGCCTCCTTTTTAATGGTTGAATGGTATTAATGACTGATGAGGTTATCCGTTGAATAATTTGAAACTTTTTTCCCGCAAACAATTATTTTTATAGGCGAAGTTTCGTGACTAAAATGGGCGTGGCCAAACTCAGTTTTTTGATAAATATGCTAAATGTTTATTCATCGTAGTATAGTTGTTGATCTGAATCAACAAAAGGAGTAAATAGATCCGACAGAGTTGACCAATATATCCGTATCACGCTTAGTAATGGACGCGTGAATTGTGGTTTCAAGATCTCACTGTAAAAAAAACTGTTTATTCCGTATATCAATATATATCATATGACGGGTATTCTCCATCTTTGGAGCAGATTGATGTCGGTTTACGGGAATAATAAGAGAACAATATTTTTGCAGCTACGGGGTTTCGAACTGACAGCCTCACATCCTTGTCGATTCAGGAGCTACAGCAGCGGCTAAGATCATCCGATATTATTGTGCTAGACCTTTTATACACATGGAGTCATATCCTTCTATCAAACCTTTGTAGTGTTAAAATATTGATACTTTATTTTACACACAAATTTTACAAGTATTTACATTTGTAATAAATAATTTAATTAATTATCTTTTAATAATAGGATAAACTAAAGTCCAATTCTTTGACTCCAGAGGTTGAATTAACTTTCTTCCATAGGCATCGTGTGTTAAGTAGATACGTTCCAACCGACGGTGACGCTAAAATCAGCGTCTTTTATATAATACAGGATAGATAATGTTTTATTGCGGTTATATTAAATAAATTCTAACCGCTAGAAACGAAAAGTAAATTAAATTATATTCTTAGTTATCATTAAAGACTCTCTAGCAAAAGCCAAATTTTCACCGCATTATCTTGGAAAAATGAAGAAAAGGTTCACAATCCACCGATTCTCCATTATTTCTGAACTCCATTGGAGAGTCTCCAGTGACGTAGTATAGAAACGCCCTGGTGGCTGCCCGGGCAGTTGAGGATTATTGCCCGGGCACCCACCCTGGCATTTCTATACTACGACCAAAGGATACTGTCTTGACTAACTAGCCTTCAACTTGATAGAGACTGTAGAAAGTATTCAACATATTGATCAGATAAAAACCGAAATTTAAACATAATATATACTATTTTACTTAATTTTGCTCAGTTTTTTCATATTTAAAACGTGTGTTAACAAAATAATAAAACTTACAGTACAAGTATGTCCAACAGCCATACAGAATTCAAAATCATTGTTAAACCAACCATCATCAGTATCAGTGAAAGTAGCCTGTAATTATTAATAAGGCATATTGAGTTACACGGGTCGCAGCGCACTAATGTAACGGGACAGTGCAAATTAAAATGAATGCACGAACCCTGGTTAGTTTGTTAATTAACTTTTCGCCCATATATTTCCTTTGAAAGAGGGCTAGGTTGCCCAGTGGTTAGAAGCTGTCTTGTAAGCTACACTTCGATGGTTCAATCCCCCCGAAGAAAGAATTTTTACAATTTTGTTATGATTCGCCGCCTCCACTTGGGTGCTGTGCTATGAAGTCCCACTTCCCATGGTTCCCTTGTCTCACTTCTTTGCTCCAAACATCTGTGATCTCGTGTTTTGTAAAAACAAATAAACATACTTTCAAAAAAATGTTGTGACTATGCTCTTTTCATTCACTTCGTTAGACCGCCTTGGATTAAATAGATCAAATGGTTTAAAATGTAGGAAAATTTCAGCCAAGAACAGTATTACTTATTTGACCATTAATCAAAATAAATTAAATATATTACAATATATGATGCGTACCGTTATATTACATATTCTGGTTGTACATTTTCTGTCTACTCGAGGACCCAAATCGTCCGAAAACGGCGGAAAAACATCTTGCTGAAAAGTGTCAAAGCTTAAATATTATTGTGAGACAAAGTGTTCAAGTTATGTAGCTCTTCTGGTTTCTGCTGTTATTTATAAATAAACGTTAAGAAGTATAGTTCTAAGCAAACCTCCTCAGCTCGAACCCATACTTCATAATTGTCTCTATAGGGGCACACAAACATTATATCAAATGAGATTTCATGGGTTGAAAGAAGAATCTTAACAATAAGGTTATAACTTTAATGAATATTTAGGCTTTTTAAGTTATGATATTTCTAGAGATCCTAACAACAGTTATAGTCAGTGCCTAGAGTAACAATGGAGTGTAAAGAATTCAACGCTCGTCTGAGCCCCTTCTGCGAGCACCGCGCCAGCATCTGGCGGCTACTCTCCGTACAATATTGTACTTTGCCAGTACGCGTGTGCAATTTGCCTGCAAATACGCAAGTTACACTCCAATATTACTCTCGGCGCTGACTATAAATCTAAGCAATAAGAATGCTAAACTTATTAACTGTTGAATTTCATATAGTCAGTATCAGGAGTTATAGTCAGCGACAATAGTAATAATTAAGCGTTGATTGCGTATTTTTGGAGAATACAGCGTAAACTCTCGTATTTTGAAGATTTTCAGAGCCATTTATATCGAGATTCTTTCTCCACACTCCATTATTGGGGCCGATTATATGTTTTCTGCGCAGTATTGTTATACGAATAAGAATGAAAAATTGATGGTTTGGGAGTATTTTTTTAAAGCTAAGTTCATTTTAATTTAACACCGCCTCTGCGCAAAACACTGCGCTTCATGCCTAACTCTAGATGCAGACTATATAGTTCTACTGCTACTGAAATCATCTTATTCAATTTAGGAATATTAACTAGAAACACAAAAGAAAGTAAAAGATTCGGTCGATTATCTTTCAAAAGAACATAAACATTTTATATTACTCTAGTCTAAAACTCTATTTTAGAGAAAAGTAGCAACTTACCAGTGACAAAATATTAAAAGAAGCTGCCATGGTGGTCTATTGTCCTTTTAATTAAATGAATTTTACATTTAAACTTAGCTCCGCCCCTTTTTTATTTAATTACAACAGCTGAATATTATGATGTAAATGCAATAGAAATTGATAAGAAGAAGAAAAAGGGAAATAACTTTAGGAATAAAATAAAGTTCTTTGATAAGGGGTGTTCTAAGGCCGACATGATCCTAACCGGGCCGGCAGACGCGGGCAGACTTAACCAAACCAAGGCCCGGGTTAACCGCCAAAACTGTTCCCGTGTCATGATATTACAAATCATATTCAGTTTTGTGAGAATAAGGAATGTAATTTTAATAAAATGTGGCGCGACGGGATATTAGCGTGTGGGGTCAGGCCAGGCCAGGCTTATAAACCGGGCCAAAATATATCAATATAGGCTTATTACAGAGAGCAGCGGTCTTCAAATCCGCAAGATCTGAGGCTGTGGATTCGACTCCCCGTAGCTGCCGAAAGCTTTCGAAACCAGCAGCTTACTTATCCCATGTTTCGTGCACCCTTAGACTGAATGTTAGAAAAGAGCCGTCTCTGCTCAGAAGATTTCGGAATGAATGGCCGAAACCCTGCGCCGAAGAAATCTACAGTTATTGTGTGATATGTGCGATTACAGGAAATAATTTACTTTTTATTTGTTTACCAAAAGCGCCTTCGATCGTAATAGCTGGTGAAGTCGGAATCTTCCCTGAGATCAAAGTGATAGATAGTCTTTCAACGTATTATCCTTGATTTTTGTCATCTTTGATTTGATCGGATATATTTTATTATCAGAGATCTTATTGATATCATGGAACATTGAATTAGAAAAATGAGACCAAATTGAAAACCCTGAACTATCTCAGAGATCGAAATGTTCCAAGGCAATATCCGTTATCGAGATAATATATATAATTGCTTAGATTGTGAGTATTTTTAAGCCATTCACCATTTCCAATTGCATTGTAAGGTTGATTGAGAAGACAACTTAGTTTAATTAGTATTATTAAATATATATTACCGTTATTCCTAATGTATTACATTTATTTAACTATATTTTGTCTTGTACAATACAGTTATCAATGTGCAAGAACAATAGATCATAGTGGTTGGTTTATGAAACTTTTGTGTAATGCAACGTTAGTTAAATAATAAACATTTTATACTTCTGTTGGGATACTGTATAATTTAAATAAGAGAAACAACTATCTTTAAGAGGTATTTAGTGTAGTTTATAAATGTTTTAGGCAGTACTTTACCGCCTCCAACCACTGAAAGATGGTCAACGACCACCAAAACAGTTAAGACTACTACGACAACCAAAGAAGCCACTACCGTGCCCAGAACAACCTCAACTACGTCAACCTCGACTATGTCAGCTTCAACTACATCAACGTCTACAACGTCAACGACAACTGCTCCCTTAAGTAAGGTTCAGCAACTTATAGCTCAAACTCCCAGGGTTCCACAAAAAACTTCGGCCTCCCGTGGCAGTCGAGATTTCCCAATATGCATTAAAACCGGCACAGTTATGGGCCCAAATTTTTGTAAAATTCATAAAATGTATTACAATAATATTGTCAACAAAAGACAGGCAATTTTTGTTACGAGCCTATTCCTTCCAACTACGGCTGAATAGAAAATTCCAAAAGTAAAAGTTAGCAACCTAGCAACAAAAAATACGTAACTTTTAGATTGTGGTGACCCTGCGTGGATTCTGTCAACCCAACCACAAAATCTTTGTTTCAAGGTTAGAATAGAGAAAAAGTATATTTTCTAAGAGATAGAGAAATAGTTCTAATATTAAATAACAATTAATAATTCTCACAAAATTTAACTAAATTCAATTAAATGGTGTTTTCTTTTATAAGTTTAAGCATTTAACATATCTTATAGTGTTGTATTAGCGCAGTAAATATCTGTTTTAGCCATATCCGTCAATAAAATTAATGTTTTTGATAGTTAATTTAAGGCCTTACAAATACAATATCCAGCGATTACATCGTGGAATATAGCCCGACAGATGTGTAAAGATGTAGGAGCAGAGATTGCACCAATGAGAAGCGAGCAGGAACGATTGGCTATAAAAGGTAAGCCTTTGAAACATATCTTTATCCTAAAAAAGATCTTATCTACAAAATTTAATTTAAGCAACGAAACTCAAGTATGAGAAGAATTATTGTGTTACTGAAAGTATTTCCGGAAAACGGCATGTAAAATGGCCAAAGAGTAGCATTTCTGTTGTCGTTTAATAAAACGGCACAAATTGTTGTGTTGTTGTTGCCTTGTTTCGGGTTTCAAGCAGCCATATACGCGGCCCAACCGGGTTTGCTGATCCCTTATTATAACTTATGGCGCTTGTATAGTCTGATTCAAGATGAATAATGGAGTGTTGCTTGCGTATTTCAAGGAAATTTTGCGTATATTTTCGGATTTCGAATACTTTTATAGCCATTTTCACCGAAACTCTGTTTTAACATTCCATTATTATTCTGGAATAAAACTATATAGGGTTAAATAAATGATAACGTAAAATGTTGCACTAAACCCTAGATAACACTTAAATCAAAAGAAAACACCTTAAATATCAGATTCTACCTCTACATTGCCCAATAAGCCTAACTGGCCTTGGCAACCTGAAACTGCAGTTTACTTCGGTCTTCGTGATATATCAGTAAGTAAGGCAGATCCTACAGAATATCATTGGCAATTGGATAACTCAATATTGATGAATGGCGACTATACAAATTGGGCTAATACACAACCAGATAGAGGTGATACTGAGTAAGTTTATTTGATTCCTTTCTATAGTCTGTCTCAAGATCTAGGTTTCCAGCGCGGTATCACGAGCGGGGCGCCGTGTTGTAAAAATGAATGTACTTTTGGGGAAAACGCACAACGTCGACCGATTTTACATTCATTTTATATAACACTGCGCCACGCTCGTGATGGGCGCCCTGGAAACCTAGGCCTTAAGATGAACTATACCTTTCCACGTCAGAAGGTTTTAAAACCTGACTCGCAGTCGAAACCCATAGAAACCCTTATTTATATGTTCATCTTTTTGATTAATCCTTTTTGTACACAATATATTCTTAGAACCACTATCGAATCCAGTTAACAAATGATTTATTAATTGTTAACATTTGATTTTGATTAAATATGTTCATATTTCAGAGGCGAATATGATCAATGTGGAAGTGCTCAGGTATACAATGAATACAAATGGCAAGATATTCTTTGTAAAAATTATGGTGCTTCCTTTTTAATGATTGGAGTTGTATGTGCTAAGCCACCATAAATATACCTAAATATAATATTAATAGTTATAAAGTTGTTTATAAAGTTTGTTTCTCTGAAAAATATGTTGATACGACTAAATGAGTGTTGGATTCCCAATGACTATGATTAATTAATAATATCCTACGACAAACTCCTGTAATGTTTGTGTTTTCTATCATTTACGAATGTGATACTGTAATGATTATCCATCCGTTTTTGTCAAATTTTAGATTAGAAATGATATTGTGGAAATATCCCGATTGCTAATAGCGCGTTGCTTGCAAGAATAACACTTTGATCTCATTTATGGTGTAGATGTTTGGATCGGATCGGATAAGTTCCAGTGTTCTGGAAACAATTAATGCCTAACTAGGATTATGAAATATCAAAGTATTCTATATGGTTTATTTGATCACTCCTTTAATTGAACACGATAGGACCGAACTGGCAACTACTTTTTACAAAAAAAGTTTCTGAACAGCCTCTATATATACTATATCTGCTTTGTTAATTTTGTTAATTGCACAAAATAGCTTAGAACAATATTCTAATACCGGAATATCTAGTGATTTGAAGCAAACAACATAGTTCTTGGTTGGAAATTTAAATAAGCGAATCTAATTTTGAGTGTCTGACTTGGTGTTTCACATATCTTAAGGTAATGTTCCCATAATTCTCCTCTATCATTGATTTGTATTCCTAAGTCTCGAATTGAGGACACTGGTTGCAATTGAATGCCGTTTATAAAATAGGGATTTCCTGGATTCAGGGCTTGGAAAAGCCGACAGGGCCGGCCCTAGTCTATTTTATATTTTTTAGCGGATATTCTTCAAAAAAGTTATTTTTCAGTGTTATTTTCCGGCATTACTACTAATAAATTCAACAAGCTTTACCTATTGATGTTTTTGGATACTATTTATCAGAATATTCACCTAAATCAGTCGATTTTTTAATAAAAATTATCCCTGCGCGAGCCGACTTTTGAATTTTCAGACCTCTGCGGGCCGACTGCTCAAAATTTCGGCCCCTGCCGGGCCAGCCCGTGAATTTCTCAGCCCAGCACTCCTTGAACCGAAAAAAGTTAACTCTATAGTTTTGATAATTTAACTGCTCTCTCCACTGGTCGTGAATAATGATTTTAACAGAACCAACTACTCGAACGGAGGGAAGAATATTATATAATGAGAGACAAGACAATATAGTCGCTCGGACATGAAGAAGCTCTTATGAGCCATTCCAAACGAGATTCCTCAAGTAAACTTCCATTATTCCGCATTAACTCAATATGTCTCTTTCTCTTGAACTATAGCAATCGAGTCTTTGCGTCTCTTCTACACTTTTCCCTCTCTCGCTCCTGTTCTTTTCCCATCACAAATACGCTGCACTCTCATATG